>JADBJO010007728.1:102500-115000 GCA_016801955.1 Conus betulinus | reverse complement strand
TGTGACGTCAAGGCTGCGTCATCGGCGAAGAGCACCTCACGGATGAGCATTTCAGTGATGGCGCGGAGGCAGGCGATGTTGAACAGCTTGCCGTCGGCCCTGGTGTGCTATGTACATTCTCTTGGAACGAGGTGACAACTGCAAACAGGTGTGTGTGTGGAGGGGGAGGGGGGGGGGGGCTACCAATTTTCTACAGTAGCCTGACCAGGTCAAAGCCTTTGTCAGGTCTATGAAGGCGTTGTAGAGGGGCATCTGCTGCTCGTGACAATTCTCCTGCAGCTGGCGTAGTGAGAACATCATGTCTATTGTTGACCAGCCAGCTGGGAAGCCACACTGGCACTCTGGGTAGATGCAGGAGACTAGGGTCTGCTGGTGCGTCAGGGCGACCCCGGCGAACACTTTCCGAGCAACGCTGAGGAGGGAGATGCCCCAGTAGTTGCTGCAGTCTCTGCGGTCTCCTTCGTTCTTATACAGAGTTACGATGCTAGCGTCTGGCATGTCCTGGGGGATGTGTCCCTGTTCCCAGCAGAGGCAGAGCACTGGTGCAGGGGTTGGAAGCAGTGCAGGATTCCCACGCTTCAGGACTAGTGGTGGGATGCCGTCACCCCCAGGAGCCTTTCCCCAAGCAAGGCGGCCTACGGCTGTCAGAGCTCTTCAATGGTGGGCGGCTTGCGTCTAGCTCCTCCATGACTGTCAGGTCCGGGATGGCGTCGAGGGCGGAGTCAGTGACAACGTGTTGGATTGCATACAGCTCAACCCATCGCTGCAGCTGCTTTCCCTGGGTCTGTGATGACTTCACCCGTTTTGGACTTAAGGAGGCAGACCTGGCAGTGACCGGGCCTGCCGCCTTCTGGATGCCCGCGTACATCCCTCTTGCCTCCCCTGTCTCGGCAGCTGTCTGTGAACTGCTGCAAAGGTTCAGCCAGTAGATGCTGGCGCAGTGGCGGGCAGCCTGCTGGGCGCTTGTCCTGGCAGCCCGGGGGGCTTCTAGTGTACTGGGGCTAGGGCAGCCTTGTAAGCCGGGAGGGCTTTCCTCTTCACCTCAGTCACGGGCTCTGTATCCTCCCAGTGGGCCTCCTACCAGTCAGCATTCTTGCAGCTCCTTCTTCCCGTAGGCAGCGATGACTGAGTTGTACACAGCGTCTCGGAGGCGGGGCCACTTGGAGTCGATGATGTCATGGTCAGGCGTCCTCTCAATGAGGGTGTCTTCCAGTCTGCTGACCAACTGCCGTGTCTTCTCTGGATCGCTGGCACAGCAGGTGTTGATGCTTCTTCTTCCAGTGGGGCAGCTTCTTTGGTGTTGTATGCGCCTTGCTGGCAGTGAGGGAGTGACATGTGTCGCAGTCCCGCGCTGTGGTACCTGGGAGTTGTGGGTATGATAATGGTCATGATCATAATCTTAGATATACACCATTATGATGATTATCATAATGACAATTATGGAAAAAAAATAATGTTCATATGAAGAAAAAGGATAGCAAGATAAAGTTTAATGAATGAACAAATTGCCAGAAATGTAAAATACATAAATGGAATGAATGAAGTTCATCATACACCATGAATAATAATAATGATAGTAATAACATTAATGATAAAGATAATGATAATAATGATAGTAATAACATTAATGATAAAGATAATAATGATGATGATGATAATGATAATAATATAATGATACTGATGATAATTATCATCATCATCATTATGATATTATTATTATCATTATTAAAACATTACCACTATTAGTGCTAATGACAATGATCAAATTAATTACAAAATGACGATAGTAATAATGATAATGATGATAGAAAATACGAAGAAAGGAATAAACATGAACTATGAATCAAAAGATAACAGCACAATTGAAACAGAAGAAGAATGAAACAAACCAACAACAAAGGAATGGAAGAAGAAAAAAATATATGCAAAACAGGGAGTCAAAATAAGAAAATGGTCGGATGGATACGTGAGTGAAGAAAATAGACTGCTAAAGAAAATGAAAGTGATACAGGGAGGAGAGAGAAGAGATCTGCTGTAAAAGATACATAAGGTAATGTGACGGACCGTTTCCCGTCCAGTCACGAATTTTTGTGCAACCGTGCTAACCGGAAGGTAGTCGTCCGGAAGCCGGTTTGAAAGTTTACCTGACTGCTGCTCACCTGCGCACTGTTAGGCAGTCTCTGCAGTGATTCCGGCAACGCAACTACCCAGAAGGCCGAGAGAGGACTCCATCTGTTTTTTGGTGGCAGTCAGGTATTTATCATTCAATATTTATTTATTAGCAAACCGAAACCGTATTCCCGTTTAGGAGCGACTGAAACTTCCTCAGCGCACTGTGAAGGTTTTGTTTTAGAAAAGAAAAGTATTTGTTGTGTTTTGTTATCCTATGACTTGATAGGGTAGCAAAACGAAATTATTTCGGAAAACATGAATAGATGAATGAGTGTTAAAGGAAGTGGTCTTCAGGAAAAGGAAAAACTTAATTTTGTTTATTCTGTGACTTAACTTTGCGAGAAGAGGGAGAGTTTTGATGCTATGGATAATAAGCTCCCAGAGTGTGAGCGACAGAGACTTCATATATGCTGGGTTTTGATTTTCGATGTGGATGAGTATTTAACTCACTCTTGATATGAATATTGAATAGTTGTGTGTTGGTAAACAAGAGAGTGTGTGGAAATCTTTCCCTTACATATATGAAGTAGATGAATCTTTTGGAAAAAGATACCTTCTAAAATCTGTGATTATTATATGAAATGAAATGAACATTCTTGTCGTGTTACAAGAAAAAGAAATGAATTTTTTGTCGTGACATTTATAGTTTGATGAAAAGTAATCATTAATTGTGTGTAATGAATTGTATTCATGGTTTATTGAAGAGGGTCTAGGTGGGAATCCTTTCCCCAATTTGGAAAACTAGATTCTGAAAGGTTTTATATTGAAATCCTTTCTGTGTAGTGCTGTGATTCCGGAAAAAGGAAATGTTGTAGTGTTATGATTCCGGAAAGGGGAATGTTGTAGTGTTATGATTCCGGAAAAGGGAAAGTTATGATGATTCCGGAAAAGGGAATGTTGTAGTGTTATGATTCCGGAAAAGGGAATGTTGTAGCGTTGAAGAAAGAATATGCTGATGTTTTGTCCCAAGTTCTAGTGGAATGTGATGTGGCTAATGAATATGAATGTAGTCGTGATTGTAATGAATAGTAGCCATGATAATCAAGGTAGTTAATCAGTTTCCCCCAGGTAGAAGTGTTCCCTGGATTGAAGGGGACTGGCTGCCACTTTCTGAGGGTCGGGGCCGTAGCTGTGTCTACCCCCTTGTTCTTCGCCCTTGTGTCGGTGTGGAGAGGCCGGCCTGAGTGCCGACAACTACCCTACCTGCCACTGCGCCCGGGACCGACTACCCGCTGAGCCAGTTGGGCTGGAGACGCCGCTGCTGCCAAGCCAGAGCGCCGCTCCCGATTTTTGATCCAGCGACCTGTTGGCTAGGCCGTCGCGCTGCGTTCTGTGTTTTTTGTGTGTGAGCCACAGCTCCTGTGTGAGACGGTCGCCTTGTCGTCGGCAGAGACGCCGTGAGTGTGGTGGTGATTTTGAGCCACAGCTCTGGTCTTCATCGTCTTCGTCGTCTTCGTCCTCTTCGTCGTTTTCGTCGTCGTCATCGTCTTCGTCGTCGTTGGAACCAGCAGCGCTAGTAGATAGTCAAATGTATATAGATATATATTTGTGTCGTACGCCCTGTTTGGCGTATCTGAAGTTATATATACACATATATAGATAGATAGATAGATAGATTGACAGATTTCTGTGTGTACGCCTTATGGCTGGCGTGCCGACCTATTGATGAACTTGTATTACATGTGTGTGTGTGTATATATAGTATATATATATGTTCTGCACAATTCTTAGCCACTGACAATGCTTGGGTTATTGAACAGCAGAGCTGACCACTTAGACTGTTCCATATCTTTTTTATCTCCCTTGCATCCCTAAATGATCCTCAAGCATAGGCTCAAAGATTGTCCCCTTACATTTTATACTGTTTGCGTAATGTTTTTAGTTTTCAACAACTTTTTTTCCCTCTCCACACTTTCGTTTTGTTTAATTCTACTACCTTTCGCTGACTGCTTTGGGGGTGCTGTTGGATTCTTTTTCGAACCCCTTGCGGTCGGAATACCACAGAAATTATGGACTGTGGTGTGTCTCTATCTGACGCCAAGAGCACAGACACAATCAGCCGTGTCCTCCCTGATGAGTCCGATTCAGCGGACGAAAGGCCTCGGAGCAGGCAATACATATAGATCTGTTTTTCCAGAGAAGTTTGCAATAGTTTTCCCATGCAGCTAGTGAAGGGTTTTCATATTTATGATATACATTTTCCCATTAACTTTATCTTTAAAAAATTTTTTTTTTTTTTGTTCCTCTCAATTTCAAATCTTTGTCAAGTCATTACTATAATGATGGAAAAATTGTTAATCTGCACCTGTTTTCCCCCACTACTTAATTGTTCAGCATTATATATATAGATGTGTGTGTGTCTGATGGCTCGGGCAGCATAAAACAACAAAAAAGTGTTGTTTTGTTGCCTGGCTGTCAATGTACGGGTGAGTGGGTGTGTGTATTTGAATTGGAAAAGTCGTGCAAGCATCCATAATTTCTGTGTGTGACAGTCAGACACCTGCAGACACGACCCATACCATTCATTATTATAGTTATCATGGTAGTATTGTTGTTGTTGATGATTTTTTTTTTATTATCATTATTCTTATCATCATCAGTACTAGTAATATCATTATATTCATATTATTATCATATCGTTATTATTATTGTCATTGTTTATCAGTATTATTATTAACAATATTGTTGTTATTCCTATTATTATTTAACCTGTATCTTCTCCCCTTCAGCCTCAGTTCCATTCCATTGTTTAGTTTGTTCACCTAAGACATTTTTTTTCTTGCACCCATGTCCCAAGAGATAAGAAACTGTCTGTTCGTCGTTTGTTTTCCCTTGCTATGAACGTTATTCGTCCTGCATGAAGAAGACCCAGTAGGTCGAAACGCGTTGTGCTTGTTTTGAACATTGTGTATTCCTTCCTTCGCTGGTCCAGTGGGTTTCTGCTTTTTCTTGTTGTTTCATTTCCGCCTTTCCTTCCGTAGTCATTCGACTTTAAAGCCGAAATCAAGGATGTAAAGCAGTCCAGTCTTTTTTTCCCCTACAGTCTGAGAATACATTAATAAACACGCTCTATGAGGGGCACACACGGAAAGCTACAGCGGGCAGTAATTCAAGCCACGACCAGACGAAGAGTCAGACATTCTTTTTGAACCTGCGTGCGATACGTCAACGGACACTCTGGTTTAGTATACCGCCTGTTCAATTTGCATGTTATACGTCATCACAGACACTGGTTTATGGCTGTGTCCCTTGAAGGTGTTTGCTATAATAAATCCATGCTGAATGTGGTTTATGAATCTCCTCTGAAGTGGCGTGCTCGACGCGTCAATAGACTGTGGCTCGTTGACACAGAATCGTGGACATATTCAGTCTTGAGCTGCTTACCTAACCCTCATGCTCTCCTCCCCACCCCAGAGTCCCCACCTTCACTTTCACCTCTCATTTATCCTTCTTCCCCCCTTCCCGCTCCATGTCTCCATCTCTTCACACCTCTACCATCCCCCACTGCCGATCAACTTCTTCTTGTATTTCGTTGTCAAAAAAACGACCACTTGTGCTTGCCTGTATGCCACAGTCTCCAAAGTGTTATAGGGATACTAAACTGCAAATACCAAACATCGCAGAACATAATCAACTATCTTATCTTTGCCAAGTCTTACTGTGATGATGGAGAGGTTTGTTGGCCTGCGCTTGTTTTTTTCCCCCACTATTAGATTGTTCGTCTTTGCATTTGTCTGACTTCATTCAACTTTAAAAGGCTGTGCCAGTCTTGAATAAAAAGTTACTTTGTGTTAGGTTTTTCTTATGGGAGCAAGAGTTGCCCCTACTTGTGTAGTGTTCATTGTTTACTGTTCCCTGCCTCATTTTATTTTCAACTGCCTACTTGTAGGAGACAGATAATGTTTATCATGATTAAAGAGCTAGATCTGAAACTTGATTTTTGTCAAATCTTGATAACACATATGGTCCTGCACAGATCGTTGTCACAGTTCTCCAAATGATTTCTTAAAGTCATACTACCGAAACGGAAACACGAACATTTTCCCTTGACCTTTCAAAATTTTTTTTTAAAGAGGGGGTGGGGGGGGGGGGGTTGGGGGGGGCGGGTGGGAGGGGAGTTTTCACTTTCATGGCTGTTCAAACGCATATTAAGTTATTTGTCTGTGTATTTTTGTAAATGGCTTAACATTTGATGACAGTATATTTTGGTACCTTTCTGATGGAAGTTGGTGGGGACATAACTGCTTATCTGCCGTACGTCGTTCTTACATATCAATATACAGACAGAGTATACTTATTAGTATACTTACATGTAATACAGACATATTCACATACATGCCTGCATACACACTATACGTAAGACAGACAGAGACATGATGTGTGCGTGTTGTGTGTGTGTGTGTGTGTGGTGTGCGTGTGTTGTTGTGTGTGTGTGTGTGAACCAGGTTAAATATTTTATACCGAATGACAGACACATCATCTGACACCGTCTTACTCCACACCAAAGTTAAATAACTTGAGAATTTTCATGGCTTCTGGAAGTTCAGAAACTTAATGAGTATGGGACCAGGGTCAACCTACAACCAAAATGGTGGCCAGCACTCGCCGTTTTATCTTTAACTCATTTTTCAAACTTATCACTAACAACATATAGCGAAATGGATGCAACTTTATTTTTTGCGCCCAATTTGGAGATTAATGATCGCTCGTTCTCGTTTTTATTGTACCTGATGTTGTTTGTTTTGCCCGAAGACGACCAAAAGAACGAAACGGTTCGCGCGTTTTGCCCGTAGTTAGCTTATTCCTTTCGTCTCGCGTAATAAAAATTTTTCCTTCTAGTTTCTTTCTCATTTCCATCAACTCACCTTGACACTTGGATACCTGTGTAAATAAGTTATGAAAAGAGATTGAAGACAGAAACTTCTGAACAAGAACGCAAGTTTTCGGTAACTCTGCACCGACAAGAAAAACAAAAATATATCGTTACGGACTCAACTACACAGCACACACACTGTCAAATAAACCACATAATTAACATTTCTTCAACGACTGGCACAGCCCTTTCGATCTTGACAGAGTCACACCAAGGACAGGGACGAATAGAAATAAATACCGATAACACCGAGTTGATAGAACGAAAATAATATGAAATTGGCAGGGAACAGCTAACATAAACACAGACAATAGAGTAACTCCTGCTCTTCCNTCGTCCTGTCATCGTCGAGTCATCATGAGCGTGATCATCTTGTGCATCTTTCCTTTAATATCATATCATCATCATCATCAGCTCATCATCATATCATCATCATCATCATCGTCACCCTTATCATCAATCTCATCAGCATCATCATCATCATCATCATACCACCACCATCACCATCATCATCATATTCATTATTATCATTAATATACAGCCAACTATAAAGAGCGCTTTATGAGTGGTACACAAATAGGAAAAGAAAAGCACACACACACACACACACCACACACACACACCACACACACACACACATCCACACACACACACAACACACACACCAAAACACACACACAAACGCACTGCGCGCGTGCGCACACGCGAATGAGCATCATAGTCACCTAGTTAGCAAGGAGCATGGCTGATTTCTATGATCCGGTGTGCAGTAGTCTGGTGGTCATCTCAAAAGCGTTTTAATAATATTGTATCAGAACTGCATAACTTGGTATTGTATAATCTGAAACACTGTGATGTCTCGTAGTACGTCCTGTTGTTTAGTTTCCGCATCATGTGGCTTTGTCGTCGTCACTAGGGATGTCTCCTTGTTTGTTCTGTGTTGCTCTGTGTTGTTGTCATTTCTGCTAGCCCATTCAGTGTCGTAGCAGCATTTGTTTGGAGTAATGGACGTCTGTTTAGTTCATCTGGGGCAAGATTACCCTAAATTGTTCTTTAGTCACGATGTCTCTATGTGAAATAAAGTGATGTTGCCCTTGCAGACAAACTCTTCACCATTGTATAAAGCCACAGCTGTCTTCATCTGTTTCTTATTTATTCATTTTCCATTTGCCCTCCTATCTGCCACGCAAAGTCTCCTTATTTTTTTGCTACAGGCTTTGGCACAGAAATGAAGTCCTCCTCCACCTCCTCCTCCTCCTCATCATCATCTCATCATCGTTCGTCGTTCGTCGGCGGTCGTCGTCGTCGTCGTCGTCGTCGTCGTCGTCGTCTCGTCGTCATCATAATCATCAATCGGAATCGCATCATTATCGTCACCATCATAACCATTAATCATCATCACATAGCGCGCTGAGTTCCTGCTGTACACAGGATCTCTATGTGTTGCCTCATCCGAAACACTAGCACGTCAGTCACCCGTGTACCAACCAGTCAACTGGAAAAAAGCAGACAAACTGGATGGGAATGGATGGGGAGTGGGGTGGGAGGGGGGTAGGAGGGGCAAGATGAGAGAGACAAATCTCAGTTGTGACCTCGAAATGGGTAAAACAAGAGCACTAATTTTGTCCTCCGTTTCATTCCAGTCCTCCAGGTCCACCGTCTCAACAATATTCTGTTGACAGTTCTGTCATGGCCTCAGTGTTCTCCCCGTGCACACACACACAGAAAGAGAGTGGCTGGCATGTCGTTGCTGGTGTGAAGGAAAACTACGACACAGGGATATAGGTTATATACGAATGGTTCATGGACGTTCTGGATTACCGTACCTATGTGTTATGAAGCCGGAAACTAAATCTTCCCACTTTAAAGCCTTTGAAGGACCAGCAAGCGGTGCCATATGGTTCTGTAATGTGGTTTTCTTTTGCTAACTTAGTATGGCAGATAGAGAGAGAAGAGAGAGAGAGAGAGGGAGGGAGGGAGGTGGGGAGAGAAAGACAGACCGAGAGAGAGGACAGAGACAGACAGGACAGACAGACAGACAGGACGACAGCAACAGGGACGAAAAGACAAAACAGGCAGACAGTGACCACAGAGCGAGAACAGAGAGACAGGAAACAGAGAGAGAGAGGACAGAGACAGAGACAAGAGACCAGACAGCCAGACAGACAAGAGACGGAGACACGAGAGAGAGAGACCGGAGAGACGAGAGAGGAGAGAGATGAGAGAAGAGAAGAGAGAGAGAGGAGAGAGAGAGAGTGAGAGATAGAGAGAGAGGAGAGTAACCGCCACGAACACAACGCAGACGTCGCAATAGCCTACGCTTCTTTTTAAACATGTCCAACTTTAAGACGGCTGCCCAGCATTAGAATATGCTTGAGAATATAATTGAGAATATTTTTTCAGACACTCAGAGTAATTTGCCATTAAGCTTTTGTGCAGTGCTCTTTTTTATCTATCCTAACAACTGGACTGATTTAGAAGTCATAGCTTTGTGTAAAACGGATGTATCAAAGTAAATAATACAGTTACTAATAAGAAGCACCAGAATGGGTCAAATCTAAAAATACATCAAGTGAATTTCAAGTCTTTTAAAGAAAATCTGGCTCATCGTTATAAAGAGAAAAATTCCGAACTCCACAGAACGGAAACAACGTCACAAATATTCATGAGCTCTGTACTGGTTGTTATGGATTTCATAAAGGCCTCGGCTTCCGTGTCAAGAAAGCTTTTAAAGATCAATACTCCGTAGTCAGATCAGACTGGAAGATTTATTGTCGTTTAGAAAGCGATGTTATTGATGTTAAAGTTAAAAGTCCTACATTCGAAGCTAAACTAAATAACTGTTTTGAAGTGTAGGAAAGGGATAGGAGCAAGATGGTATCTAAAGTCGCAAAAGACTAGTCATGTTTATAATAAATTAGTATGGAAAACAGTGCTTAAAAACATGTGGAATGATTGTTGTTATTAATCATATATTCTATTATTATTATTATTATTATTATATTATTATTATTATATTATTATTATTATTATATTATTATTATTATCATCATTATTAATTTGATAAAATCATTAGCAGAGTAAGGAGAGCTGCAGCTGACATCTTACCTTTAATATAAGTTCGATTAGTTGTTCAAAGATAATCTCAATTAAATCATCTGTGTGCCGGTAGATCAATATAGAGATGAAGTTTGGGAGCTTTCACATAATTCATCTAATCGAAAACTTTCTGTTATTTGCAGTAGGGTCAATATAGTGCTGAAGTTGGGGATTACAAGGTAATGAATTCTGAGACTGAGAAAATGGAGTCATTTTCAGTCGATCAATATAGAGCTGAAGTTTGGGGTTAACAAATGAATTATGAAATTAAGAAAATTCAGTCATTTGCAGTAGGTCAATATAATCTGAAGTTTGGGGATTACAAACAGATCATCAAATCGAGAAAAGTTCAGTTACTTGCTGTCAAAAGGTTTTTTCTATAGGACACAAGAACTCCTAAGAATGTGAAACGGTGAACTGGAGGTGTTTCAAGTATGAAATAAATTAACTACTGACTGGTAGTATTCAAAGGATGGGCACGGGTTGTCTGCTCAGGATACAAGTTTGCTTTTAGCACACCTGATTTAAGAAGTAAGCAACCCTAGACCATTGATACGTGTCAGTGTCGGTGGAGTTGAGGATTTCTTGTGTGTATGGGGTAATCAGATAGCAGGTTTGTATCGATGTTTTCAAAGCTTGTTTTAAACCAGAAACACAATGCCAAAAACAGCATTACCATATTCGAACGAAAAACTGTTCGTTTTATAGATGAGTTTAAAACCGATCATTTGGTTTTAACCTTACGTTTCTATGACAATGTGCGCGATTTGCTGGAAATGCTTTAACAATGTTTGTTTAGACTTACGACGGTGTTGATGATGTTGTTGTTCGCTGTCAGAAACATGGGGAGACTTGTAAGTCGATGTGTGATTATGTGGTGGACAAGCGATTGGGGATGGTGGTTTCTTTTTTGATTATATCTGTTTGGTTGTTTTGATTCTTATAAATCATTCAGTGCTTCGAAACTTGAGTCTCTATATCATTATCCTTTCTACTAGGTGTACAAAAGACGGGGACATTTCCGAACGTTCGGAAATCAGAACCCGGTGTTACTTTTGTTGCAAGAGAATGAAATTCTAAAAATAAAAATTAAAAAGTTACCAATTGTGCTTTGTTCCTGTATAGACCGTTCAAAAGGGATCTTCGTGATGGGATTATGACTCTCTCTCTCTCTCTCTCTCTCTCTCTCTCCTCTCTCTCTTCTCGTCTCTCTCTCTCTCTCTCTCAAGTCTATACGATCAATATCGTTTGACCTAACTTCTTAAGTTGCTCCCTCTTTGACTGTGTGTCCCTAATCAGACTGTCTGCCCCCACGCTCCAACCCCGACACCCTCTCTAAACTCTTTCACCATACTCAATTCATCTAGATCATCTTCTTAGTTCTTCTGCTTCTTCTCTTCTTCTTCTTCTCAGTCCTCCCAAACTTTTTCCCTCTCCCCTCCCCCCCCTCCTCCTTCTTCTTTTTTCTTCTTCTTTCCCCTCTCAGTCCCCCTTATCTCTCCCTCACCGTTTTCTTTTTATTCTCACGCTCTCCTTCCCCTTCTCTCTCTCTCTCTCTCTCCTCTCTCTCTCTCTCTCTCTCAATTTTATTTTCTTCGTCTTCCCTGTCCTCCCTGCTCCCCTCCCCCCCCCCTCTCTCTCTCTCTCTCAACTTTCTCTCTCTCTCAACGGTGCGAGTCTCTTCACGATTTGCTGTGGCTGCAGAAAGGTGCAATAGATAAAAACGCCATTACAATCAATGCACGTGGCTGGTTAAAGGCCGCCAACTTCATTACTCTGCAAGAAATGAAAGACTACTGGGTCCTACACGGGGGGGCGGGGGGGGGGGGGGGGGGGGGGGGGGGGGGGGGGGGGGGGGGGGGGGGGGGGGGGGGGGGGGGGGGGGGGGGGGCGGGGCGGACAAATTAAAGCAATTAAGAAAAAAGGGAGGAGCAAAGGGGAGGGGGAGGTGGGGGAGCGAGGGAGGGGGGACAAGAGAGGAGCGCGAGACACGGAGGGGAGCGGGTGGGGGGAATGTGGAACCGGTGGGGGTGGGGGTGTGGGGTAAGGGGGTGCATCTAGGATACAGAGAACGCCCTACTTAGCCTACAGGGTTCATTTCTTTTTTTAGATGATTCCTAATGGTTTCTTTTTTTATTTTTTAATGCAGAGTTGTATCTAAATCAGTTCTACTAGTGGTTCATGGTTCTCTCTCCTCTCGTCTCTCTCCCTCTCTCTCTCTCTCATCTCTCTCTCTCACCTCTGTGCGTGCGTGTGCGGGCGTGCGTGTGTACATGCGTGCACGTGTTTTACAAATGTGTATGAAATCGTTGTATCGTTTTTTGTGTGGGGACGCGAGGTGTGTGTGTGTGTGTGT
>JADBJO010007728.1:87500-92500 GCA_016801955.1 Conus betulinus | reverse complement strand
TTAAGTGACGATGCACGTGTAGTTGGTAGAACTGTGGTCCGTGTCCGTTACTTCTCTGGTTTGTATGTGCTTCCAGCTATTTGTATGTATGTATGCATATTCTGTCTACCATTCTGTTGATTGAGTTTAGCGATCTTTCTGTCTTTCTAAATCACCAACGTACTTCACACACACACACACACACACACACACACACACACACACACACACACACACACACACACACACGCACGCACACACACACACACACACACACACACACACACACACACACACACGCACACTAACTTCTCTACTCAACAGAGGAGCCACTGGATCCTATTTAAACTGTTGCCACCTTTCCCTTCCCCTGTCACCCCTCTACTCCCTCCCCTGCCAAACTGGTCTGCTCCCTTTGTTCATCATCTCTTAACATCTCCACACTTCCCCACACCACCACCACCCTCCTCCATTCTCCAACTGGCAATCACTTTTCTGTACCAGCAGAACGATTCGTTTTCCTGCTCTCCCCCCTCACCCCTCCCTCACCCCCACCCACCGTTGGCCCCCAACGCCCCTCTTCCCCCTCCCCCACCAATTCCTTCTCCCCCAGGACCGCTGTTCAATATCTGTCTAGAATGTTATCATTTCCACTACGCTCTCCGTTAGCAAGCTTCAATGCAATTTGAGCTGGTCGTGATTCTGTGTAAGGGGGAGGAAGAGGACTATACTACTGGTGGTTGTACCGTGCGGTGGTGTGAATGTCACAGACGGAGGTAGAAAGAGTCACGACAATAATGACGTTGATATCTTGAAGAGTCGACATCTTCACTCCCATGCTCCAAACCCCACCCCATATCACTCCCACAGCCCTGCTGTGCCTGGCACAACAAATAGTTTTTTTTTTTTTTTTTTGATCAAAAATATATGGTTTTGGAGAGGGTTGTTTTCTGTCACCTGGCCACAATCCTGCCGTCAACCCCCCCCCCCCCCCCCCTTCTTACTCCTCCTCCTCCCCACCTTCCTCCACATCTTTCCCTGAATCCCCCCCCCCCCCCCCCCATCATCACCTTCCCCAGCTCCTCTTCACACCTGCCTGGTTCAGCTGGTGGGAATACCAAGATCATAGTCAGACGTTGTGAATTCCATCCCCGGCTGCTCAGTGGTCATGATTACAGACTGGTTCACCTTTTGACCCTTGTATGGTGCATGGCAGATACCGCGCAGGAACGTCAGCAGCTCAACAGACTACACGCGAGAACTCAACTCATCAAGCAACGGAGATCCACACAAACAAACAAACGAACAGAAACCAACCAACCAACCAACCAAACAAAAATCCAACATTACGGATCTAGGCACATTTTCTGTGCATGCTCAATGTAGTTATGTTGGCTGGAGCTCTCTTTCTTTTCAGACGATGAAATATCACAAGAAACGAGACAAAAAAACGGTTTTTAATGAGATCAATGGGTAGAAAACGTCTTTCGCAGCGCATTTGGGCATTCCATAACAAAATGAAATTTCTGTGATGTCCATGTGACAGTCTGTACATACTCTGTCCTGACTATAAACACCTTTCTTTTCCGATTACTTCAGTTTAACGTCCGTGACTACTGCACTGAAAAATGAACAAGGGAATAAACGCAACTATTAGGCAAGATATTGATGCACTTTGATGCTGCGATCTTAATGTTTTGCTATACCCCTTTTTGTCTGAAATCTGTGCTTGCGTAAGTATTTTTACTTTTATTTAAATAAATAATTGATATGCCACTCCAATTCTTTTCATTACTGTAAGCCATAATTTGGTCTGTAGCCACGTGCAGGAAGGAAGGGGGTGGGAAGAAGGGATGAGAGGGGGGAGATTGAATCTCTTTACCGATATCCTAGTAAAGAAGCCTCCATAGCGGAACTGCTTCTCCATGTCTACTCGCAAGCCTTAGATGGCTTGGCTGACGTCGGTAGGCCTGTGGATTATTACTCCTACCTGCTAAATTGATTATGATCTGACTTGTTCATGACATCATGTCAATGCATCCAAATACGCGTTATTTCCGACGCATTCTTTTGTCTTTCTACCCATCAATTCAGCCAACTATGTGGCTAGCTTTCCACTACACATACACACGCGCGCGCGCGCGTTCTTGCACGCACACGCACGCACGCACGCACGCGCGCGCGAGCGCACACGCGCGCACATACAACACACACACGCGCGCGCGTGCGCACACACACACACACACACACACACACACACACACACACACGCACACACACACACACACACACGCACTCACGTACGTACACACGCGCACACTCACGCATGCATACATGCACACACACGCGTGCGCGCGCGCGCGAAATTTTGAAAATGCCTAATAAATTGCTTGCGCCTGAGGAAAAATTAAAAGAAAAGCAAGTAACAAAAAATCTGACATGCACCGTATAAGACCCCTCCCTCCACCCCTACCAAGTAAAACTATCAAACATATCAGAGACAGAACACCACCGAAGTAACTAAGCAACAGTGCAGTGTCTCCCCTGGTGGGTTGCCTCACGACGGACTGATCGTAACTGTTGCCTTCCAACGGCCGGTCCTTGGACTGCGACAGGACTTGCCTGTGAGGGTCTGTACTTTGGGGCAGCGGAAATATATCAGTTATGTGATACTTTCACTTTGGGTGGCATGTACGTCCGAACCAACAATTGTCCACGGGTTTTCAGTGGAGAATCCAAATGATTCCATTAATTCAATATTTCCTCATTCCATCATTTTTTTCGCCTGACTAATCTCAATATCCGAGTTGCTGGGGCTGATATTTCTGTTGTGAAAACCAACCCCGACGTTTTAGGAAGAATATGCCACGCACATCGATCACTTTTTCCATGTCCCCTCTTGTTCTGCATTACCTCTTCTTTCACCCATTGCGGTGTAGTGGTTAGTGTTGAAGACTACGGATTCCGAGGTCGTGGTTCGAGTCCCATAAGCAGCATTACTTCGTGGGATTTTTGGTCCTGGCAGGCTCCCATCCGGAGTGAAGTGTGGCATGACCTCAAAAATGCGAAGATTGAAACCACACCCTCGAAATTGATACACTGGCAGGATGCGTCTCGGTGAGTCTTGCTCAAAATTCCTAGCCAGCACTGCAGGTGTCTGCATCTCTCGGGGCTGGTCAACAGTGGGATGGAGAATGACAGGAACAAATGTACAGCGCTGTCATGTCGTTTCTGACCAAGATGGAACTCGATAGCATCATTTTGATCACTCTTTTCCTCATTGATCATGAAGAAGTCTCAAAGTCTCTTGCCCCTCACGCCCTGCTCTTGTGGTGACCTCACTTCACAGTTCCTCCCCACTTCTATGCCCATCGTGAATTCGTGTCGAGCTCGTTGGTATCGATGAAGTCAGGGGAACCGTTGTTGGATGGACGCAATGGCGCCCTCCGAAGGGGAACAGTCGTTCGTGCTGACTCTTCACTGGGCAAATATCCTCGTTAGCAGGGGGCAGAATCCTTCATATGCTCGATCAGAAACGGCACACCTGAACATCACTGGAATGCCTTGGCGGCAGAAGAGTCGGTCTGTTCTCTGGTGGTCTGACTCACATCGACGTGAGTGATTGCTCCCTCTGAATGGCCGATACTGGCTGTACGACAGGACGGGTCCCGGTGTGGCTATGCATGAAAAGGCCGGAGTGAGCAGTATGTGTATGTGTGTGTGTGGGGGGGAGGGGGGATGCCTCTGGAAATAGTAATGGGGTGAGGAAGGGGGAAAAGAGGCAAGAGAGGGGACAGGGCGAGGAGAATGGGGAATGGGAGGGGCGGCACGTAAGATAGGACAGCAAAGGGGAGTAGGGGGAGGGGGGGGGGGGGTTCGAAGTGGCTGCGTCCATGAATTCATAAGTGTGAGTCGGACATGTCACATTTACTCCTACACACCTACGTGCATACATACACGATCACGCGCGAGCGACATTTTGTCCCATATGACGAGGGTTGTTTGCATGGAATCAGCACAAAAGGCGAGAAGAGATGAAAGGAAAAAAAAGTCGATTTGTGTATATTTATTCGCTCGTTTATGAATTAAATGTTCCCATGGATAATGTTACAATTGAAGCCAGCAAAGGATTTTTTTATATTGTAATGTGCTGAGCCAGACCAAAAATTACCAGATTTGAAATGGGGTCAGAATTAAAGTAAACATTTCCATGCATTTTCTGGAACGAACAGTCTAAGTAGCAAGAGGTGTGAACGGGAGAGAGAGAGAGAGAGAGAGAGAGAGAGAGAGAGAGAGAGAGAGAGAGAGAGAGAAAGGAAGGATAGAGAGGGGGGATAAGGGAGAGGGGAGGATGGAAGTTTGGGGGAAGAGGTGTAAAGGGGGAGAGTGGCGGTTATCCTTCTGAAGGAGGAGTGGTCGATTGTTGTGTTGGAAAGTGTGTCATTTCACACACACACACACACACACACACACACACACACACACACACACACACACACACACACACACACACACACACACACATCCGCACGCAGGCACACGTGCACGCACACACACACACACACACACACACACACACACACACACACACACACACACACATATGCGCGCGCGCGCACGCACACACACACACACACACACATGCACGCACGCACGCACGCACACATGCACATGCATGTTACGGATGATTCATCATCAAAGAATCACGACCACTCTACTTCTGTTGGGAAATTTTAAAAAACACCAAACAAAACAAAGAGACAAGAAAGAAACAAGCAAACAAAGAAAACACCTCTCGGGTGACCTTTGAATCCGTGTCAGAAACTATGCTCCCTTTATTTGTTTCCCGTTCATTGATTTCTTACCAGTTCTTCGTGTTGTTTGGAATAATTGAACTATAATCATATCAAAACTACAAAATCACCATACAGACAATTTATAGAATCATTAGCCAGATCTGTTTCAGTTTGCGGTTGGGTTTCGTCAGATATGTGCGAATTTAAGAGAGAGAGAGAGAGAGA
>JADBJO010007728.1:80000-82500 GCA_016801955.1 Conus betulinus | reverse complement strand
TTGGATGAACTGAATAAATTACAGTCCACGGCAGTCTCTTCAGACAAACGTAGTAGTGGCGAGTTTATTGCATCAAAGATAGAAGCTTTGATTAGAAAACCGGAACACTCTCCTCCGCCACAATGCATGAACCTAACCCTAACCTGACCCTAACTGAAAACTTGACCAAACCTTAACTGTGTGAGACCATCTTAAAAGCAAACAAACCAACCTCATTGATAAATTATTCCTGTAGTGCAGGGGGCAATGGAGTTGTCTTTTCCTTGTGGATCAACAAGAAGGCACAGATGGTCCACCCAATGGGCAATGGGGATCAGGTGGACTAACGTGATAGTGTCGGTTTTCGGCTTAAACTATCAATCTGCTTTCTGCCAGCTTTTAAAGTACAAAATAATTCCATGATTAATGACAAATTATTGATTATTAATGATCTTTCTTTTCAGTTTTCTTGCTGTAAGTGTGTTTGAATAATGTTGAAGCTCAGTTTCATCATCTTTTCGGTGATTTTTCACATGTGTGTTACTTTAATGTTGAATCGCAACAGTGTGTACTCTATGCTATTTTTTTTTTTACAGGCTTAGGTCTACTGATTGCCACATGTCTTAGATTTTTAATGTGTTATGTTATATATACTCAGGCATTAATCTATATGTGTATACATTCTCATGGGTCCATTCTAAGCAAGAATGGTGGCTCCACAAAGAACGTACAGCTGGGATCAGCCTATCATGCCTGCTGACCTTCAGACCCCAAAAGGGCACCTTTTCACATCAGCCTCCTAGTGAAAACACAAACTATTCAAACCGCTCATGGTGGTGCCAGCATCGTTCCGTTAGGATACTAGAACCAGACCTTGATGACAGATCTGAAACTAATTTGAAGCTGAATGCTTCACATAGAAAGAAAAGACAACGTATACATTATATGTATAGGCTTACAGGCTGGCAAGAGCCTTCATCCCCTTAATGCAATGGACAGTGCAGGATTACCTGATGCACACCTGTATCAGCATTGTTTTCATTCCGACTGGTGTTATTTTGTTGTTGACATGAACGTCATGAAGACCAGTGTATAGGAGAATACTGTCCACCTAGGATCAAAGTACTTTTCCTTGGTCATTGCATAGTTTATTTACATTGTTTTGAAAAAAAAAAGTTATCTAGAATGGTTCATAATATGGATAATGGCATGTGAAACTACACACTCGCGCGCACGCGCGCATGTATACACACACACACACACACACACACACACACCACACACACACACACACACACACACACACACACACACACACGCAAACACACACACACACACACACACACACACACACACACACACACACAAGAAATAAAGCACATCGTCAACAGTTCTCCCTCCCACACACTGGCAAAATGTCGTGGTCATGTGCGTAACTTCTCTTGTACCCATTCCTCAGACCTAACTGGATGGCTTCAAAGGGAACGCTGACGGATCAAGCGCTCCAATCGCGTGCAGCCCTGGACTTAGCCTGGAGAACCTGAGCGGCCATGCCTCGCCCGTGATCAATGAGTTGTAGGAATCCAATAGCGTAATGACGTCACGCACTAATCGTCTTTGGAAATAGAAAAGGGGAAAACTGCGTGGTATGGGACACAGTGAGAGAAAGGCTTTGGGGAAAAGGCACAGTAGTATAGAATGCATGCTGCGCGACTGGAAGAAATGACACTAATCAAACAACACTTGCAAACGTTGTGTACCTGTTCAATGACTGTAATACTATTATCACAATTTAATTATGTGATGATGGCTGTGGATTCCAAATGGCCTCTTTGCGTGAGTTTGTCTGTTGGATAACATACCCCCCAACAGGTGGGAACGACAGATACTGTCGTGACTTCTAATGGGATGAATCATTATGGGGCAAGACTCAGTTGGGTGTAGTTGATGCAGCATGACATAAAACAGTAAGCTGCACAGTACCTAGAGATGGAAATTCGGTTATTTGTGGAAGCTATTTCTATCACATCATATTATGACACACAAGCTAGAGAGCCTTCTGCTTGTTTTTCCCACATTTTTCTCCTTTTTAAAAACAAAATAGTTATTCATTCATCTTTTAATAAGGAATTTTAATTCCTAGCTGCACAATTCAGCGTACTTCCTATGTCATATTAAGATTTGTCTAGAATCAATAGTCTTCCGATTGTTAGCAGGTTAATCAATAAACTATCAGAACAGGTTTACCCTCCTCTCCCCCACATTTAACCCTTCTTTAGTGTATGGCAAGTCATGTTTACAACCCAACTGACCATGGAGGCCATAAGTAGGCTACACACAACACAAGTCATTTTCATAAGATCAATGGATGATTTTTTAAACAAATAACGGCATCCTGCATTATGGTTTCCTAGGCACCTGCTCAATGTTTTCTTACGTCAACAATCAAGTACATCCAATCACTTTGAGTTTTTTTTTTTTAAGTCTCCCTTTGTCCATATCCTAACTGGAACAAAGAGCT
>JADBJO010007728.1:50000-75000 GCA_016801955.1 Conus betulinus | reverse complement strand
AAAAACATGCAATCTAAATTCCCCACATTACCAATAAATAAATAAATTAATTAAAAACAAACCAAACTAAAACCAAGAACAAAAAACAAAAATCCAAACATTCCCACAAATATGAAAAAACATGCATGTAAAGAACACACACACGCACACACGCCTCTGCCCACCATCATGTGCGTGGGCACACACGCACGAACGCACACAGACGCGTTCTGGAATGAACAGTCTAAGTAACAAGAGGAATGAACGTGCGAACAAGCGAGCGAGCGAGAGAGAGAGAGAGAGAGAGAGAGAGAGAGAGAGAGAGAGAGAGAGAGAGAGAGAGAGAGAGAGAGAGAGTGTGTGTGTGTGTGTGTGTGGGTGGTGTGTGTGTGTGGGGGGGGGGGGGGGGGGGGACAGGGGATAGGGTTGGAAGAAGGAAGGAAGTGTGGAGGAAGAGTGTGTCAGTTGTCTTTCAGGAGTAGTGATCGATTATTGTGAGGGGAAGTGCGTAATTTCACACACACACACACACACACACACACACACACACACACACACACACACACACACACACACACACACACACACACACACACACACACACTGACTGACTGACTGACTGAAACCAATTTATTGTCAGATTAACTCAAGGTTGTACTGACCACACACACACACACACACACGCACGCACGCACGCACGCACGCATGCAGGCAGGCAGGCAGGCAGACAGACAGACACACACACACACACACACACACACACACACACACACACACGCGCGCGCGCGCGCGCGCGCGCGCGTATATACGTTACGGAAAACTCATCATCAAAGAATCACGATCACTCTAATTGTGTCGCAAAATTTAGGGGGGGTGGGGGGGTTAGTGGGGTGGGGGGGGGGAAGGAAGGGGGGGGGGGGGGGGGGGGGGGAAGAAAAAAAAAAAGCGAAACTCTTGTGACATTTGAATGGTCATTAGAAAGTATGCTCCCTTCACTTATCTTCATTTTATCGACTTTCCCCCTCCTGTCATCGTTGTTTCGAATAGTTCAAATCAGTTTCTGACCCATGGAATCACAATTTGAATAATTAACAGTGTCGTGAGATTTGTATTGTTTTGTGATTAGATTTGGTCAGGCTACGCGCGATTTTGAGAGAGAGAGAGAGAGAGAGAGAGAGAGAGAGAGAGAGAGAGAGAGAGAGAGAGAGAGAGAGAGAGAGAGAGAACCGTCAGAATCTACCAATGAAGAAGAGCAGGGGAAAAGAGGTAGGAAGGAGACAGACTCCAGACACGAATTAAATGACGTGATAAAGAAACCACCAGACAGAAGTGACAAAAGAAGGGAGAGGAGGATGACGGGAGGAGAAATAAAGGAGAGTGGATTGGAGGTAATGATATCACACACACACACACACACACACACACACACATGGAGGAAGAAAGAAGAATGAGAGGGCGCAAAATCTCATGGTGTAAAGCAAAACAAACCGGACACTGCAGACAAGAATGAACTGCTGCGAGGAAAAGGGGCAGGGAGAAGGAAGGGAAGCAAAACTGTTGTACGCAAGGCAGAACAAATGGATAAATAAATAAAAAAAACAGGAGAGAAGGATGGAAGGGGAAAGGAAGGAGGGAGCAAACGGTGAAGACGTAAGGCAGAGCAACGAATAGAAGACCAGAGAGGAGAGGGAAGCAGGGGGTGGATGGAAGGGGGGAGGGGAGTGGGAGGGGGGTTGGTAATGACGACAGGCGGAACGAACCAATGAGAACACAGGGGGCAGGGTGTGGTGGAGGGGGAATGGGGAGCAACAGTAAATGACACACAGCAGCAGAAAATGTATTCTGTCGATTCAATTACCAGCCCCTTTTTGTCAGGGTCAGACTCGACTGGCATGAAGTGAGTAGGTTACGGTCCATGGTGATTTCTTCAGACAAAATACGATGGCGGCGTGTTTATGCTCCAGAGATGGGTGCTTTGATAAGAAAACCGGAAATCTCTTCAATTCCAGAATGCATGAACCTAACTCGAACCTGACCCTAACTGAAACTTTTACGGAATTCTAACTACGTACTGAGACCATATTTCAAAACAAACAAACAAAAAACTCACTGGTGAATTGTTCTTGTTATGTGGAGGGCAATGGGGTTGTCTTCTCCTCGGGGGTCAAAAAAGCACAGAAGGTCCACCTGATGGGGAATTTGGATCATCAGGTAGCCGAACATGATCGTGTTGGCTTTGAGTAAAATCATCATTTTGTAGTCTGCCAGCTATTACAGCACAATACAATCAATTGATTGTTGACAAATGATTTAGCAATGGATGATCTATCTTTTGGGGGTCTGTCAATGTCTGAATGATGCATATTATGGAATATTAGTTTAATTGCATTGTGTGTGTGTGTGTGTGTGTGTGTGTGTGTGTGTGTGTGTGTGTGTGTGTGTGTTGTTGTCGTGTGTGTGTACACACCAGTGTGTACACTTGCCATTGGCTTTTATGTTTTTTCTCTTTTTTTATGTTTAGGTCTACTGCTTGCAGCATCTCTTAGAGTTTTACATGTTATAAATACTCAAGCACTAACCTACACGCGTATACATTTTATTGAGTCTGTTCTAAGCACAGACGCCAACTCAGCAACAAACATAAAAACTTATATCCGTCTGCCTGCATCTGCTAAGCCAAGACTTTAAAATGCATCTCTCTGTGTCAGCCTGTCAGTGAAGATACAAACCCTTCGAACTACTAACGGTGCACCCTGGCATTGTTCTGTCGGAACACTAGAGCCAGGCGCTGATGACTTAGCTGAAACTAAACTTGCGGTTGGGTGCTCCATACACGGTTATCTGCATTTCATGTCAGGAAGATTATTGATACATTAAATGCGTAGGCTTACTGGCATCTGGAATCTTTATCTTCTCCATGCAACAGACAGTACAGGACTGCCTGGTGTACACCCATGAGGCCATCGTTTTCATTCTGTTATTTGGTTGTTGTCATGAACATTACTGAAGACCATTGTATGGGAGAAGACTGTTCACCAGTGTTGAAGTTTAGGCTACATCATTTATCGCAGAATTCATTTAAACTGTTTTGAAAAATAAAGGTTAGAGTGGTTCATGAAATGGAAAATGGGCTGTGGAACCACATACACATACACGCGCGCGCGCGCATGCACACACACACATACACAAACACACACGTGCGCACACACACGTGCACACACACACACACACACACACACACACATACCGACACGTGCACACACACACACACACACACATACACACACATACACACACACTCACACACACACACACACACACGCACGCACACACACACACACAAGAAATGAAGCACACCGTCCACAGCCCCCACCCCCACACAGCAAAAGGTCGTGGACATGCGCCCAGCTTCTCCTGTACGTTTTCCACAAAGCTGATTGACTTGCTTCAAAGGGAACACAACGGTTCCAGAGCTCTGATCGCGTGCAGCCCTGGACTTCAAACTGGAGGACTTGAGCTGCCATGCCTTGTCAGCAATCAATGAGTCGTAGAAATCCAACCGCCTAATGACGTCATACACTCATCATCTTTGGAAACAGAAAAAAAGGAAAAAAAAACAAAACAAAACAAAAACCTCTACGTCATTAAGGGTTCGGTAGACAGGTGAGAAAGTCACAAAGGAAACGAAGGCACAGCAGCATGGAATGCGTGCCGCATGATTGGCCGAAATGATACTTTAATAAAATGATTGCATTTGTTCTGTACCTGTTCGATGCCTATGGTACTCTTATTGCAATTTAATGATATGGTGACGGCTGCAGATTCCAATTGCCTGTTTGCGTGAGTTTGTCTCTGTTGCATTAGACACCCCCAACAGGTGGGGACGACAGATACTGTCGTGACTTCTGATGGGATGCATCATCGTTGGTACAAATGCAGCCTGCCTACGTCTGCTAAGCCGTGACTTCAAATCCAGCTCTCTATATCAGTCTCCCTGCTATAGCGACTTGCATGTTTTCCATGTGTTTCTCCATTCTACCTAAGGCTGGGTGGAGAAAAAAAAAAGCATGTGTAGCTCGTTTATCCTATTACCGTGGAAATATAAAGTTCGTTTCGTTCGTCCCAATGAAAATACAAACACTACAAACCGCTCATGGTGCTGCCTGGCATTGTTCTGTCAGGATAATAGAACAGATACTGACGACTTACCTGAAATGAAACTTGCAGTTGGTTGCTTCACTCAGAATCTCATGTTAGGAAGAGAATGGACACACTAAATGTGTAGGTTTGCTAGTATGAAACCTTCATCTCCTCCATCCAAGGGACAGAGCAGCATTACCTGTGTGCATTCATGCCACCATTGTTTCCATTCCAACTCATTTTGTTGTGGACGTTAAAGTCACAAAGACCAATGCATACGGGAATACTGTACACCCAGGAACAAAGCAGTAGTCTTTGCTTATTGTATGATTTATTCAGACTTTCTTTCAGACAAAAAAGTTATTTAGAATGGCTCTTGAAATAGAAGAGGGCATGTGGATCACACACACTGATGCATCCACACACACCAGAGATGAAGTATGTAGTCTACAGTCCTCCTATCCACGCTCAGGCAAAAGGTTGTGGACATGTGCGTGACTTCTCCTGTACCTTTTCCACAGACCTAATTGATTGCTTCAAAGGCAACACTGACGGATCAAGCGCTCCAATCGCATGCAGCCCTGGACTGGAGAACTTGAGCTGCCATGCTTTGCCGTGATCAGTGAGTTGCAGGAATCCAATCGTGTACTGACGTCAAGAACTAATCGTCATTGGAAACAGAAAGAAGGAAAAAAAAAAAACCTGCAGAATTGAGTAGGGGACACAGGAAAAGAAAAGCACAAGCGAAATGAAGGTACAGCAGCATGGAATGCGTGCTGCATGAGCAGCCAAAATGACAGTTTAATCAAAAGACGCTTTGCTCCAGCTGTCTGATGACTGTAATACTATTATTACAATTGAATTACATAGTGATGGCTGCAGATTCCAAATGGCCTGTTTGCGTGAGTTTTCTGATAGACACTGTACGCCCAACAGGTGGGGATAACGGATACTGTCGTGACTTCTGATGGGATGCATCATCGTATGTCGAAACTTGTGCTCCAGTGAAATCTTTGTGACATAAACAATCAACTGTTCTCTGCACTACTTACAGAAGGAAATACAGTTGCTCGTAAGTCTGTTTGTATCATATCAGAATATGAGAAACAAATTTGCCAACCTCCTCCTCCTCCAATCTTTTTATAAGCTTTGCCGTTACAGAAGTGGTAACGGAGGGGCAGCAGTGGGGGGTGGGGAGGGTGCTTAGCAGAACTGGTGACCTTCCCGAGTCAAATTAAGATTTGTCTGGATCCACTATTCTCCCCAGTGTTTAACCACCTCATTTTCATGAAACTGTTTTTACATGTTAATTTTAACCCCTTTCAATCTACGCCAAATAGCCATGCTTACAGATGGAGCTATGTTCAATCATGTGTTTATCTATCTTTGTTCACATCGTCATCCCAATCAGATGTATGCTTTGAATAATGTTTAGCTGTCCTTTGCCTTGTGCTGTCACTGTCTCCTGCAGTGTAGCTTTGTGCTGTAGCTGTTCTCTGCTGTGTAGAGTTGTGCTGTAGCTGTTCTCTTCTGTGTAGCTTTATGCTTAAACTGTTCCATGCTGAGTAGCCTTCTCTTATGTCTGTTTCCTGCTATGTAGCTTTGTGCTGTAGCTGTTCTTTGCTGTGTCGCCTTGTGCTGTAGTTGTCCTCAACTGTGCTGTGCCTTATGTTGTAGCTGTCCTTTGCTATGTCACCTGCTGCGCACCCACTGCTGTAGTTGATCTCTGCTGTGTTACCTTGTGCTGTAACTGTCCTCTGCTGCGCACCACTGGCTGAAGTAATGACAGTTTTTTCTTCTGATCTCTGCTGTGTACCTTTTGATCAAAGTGTTGAAGCAGATAGTATGTCCTCTCTTCACTTTAGCCAAAGTAAATTGTCCCCTCCATTCTGAAACCCTGGATGATTTAGTGTTCGTGTCTCCTGGAAGACTGCCAGTGATGTTTGGAGAGCAATCACCCACTACAGTCCTACCAGAAAAAAATGTATGTATATCGCCTATGAATCCTTTAGATGGAAGGGGGGGGGGGAGCCAGTTGCTTACATGACCATAAGGAGAAAAAAAGAAAAAAAGAAGAGGAGGAGGAGCAGGAACAGGAGGAGGAGGAGGGAGAAGAAGAAGAAGAAGAAGAAGAAGAGAAGAGAAAGAGGAAGAAGAGAGAAGAAGAAGAAGAAGAAGAAGAAGAAGAAGAAGAAGAGGAGGAGGAGGAGGAGGAGGAGGAGGAGGAGGAGGAGAAGAAGAAGAAGAAGAAGACGACGACGACGACGATGATGATGATGATGATGATGATGATGATGATGATGATGATGATGATGATGATGATGATGATGAAAGAAGAAGATAATAATGGTAATAATCAGGGTTCCCCATCTCAATGCTTCATTAAAGGGTTGCTCCACTCTCTACTTTCAATTTGTAGGGGGTATTTTCAGTGATAAAGTGCAAGTAAGGATTTGAAAAGTTTTCTTTTTCCAGATTTTCCCTGCTAACTCCAGGATACAATACATACTATTGTTGTAATCTTCAATGCTTTAGCTTTTTGTTGTTTTGTTTTTCCTTTCATCTGTCCTTGTTTGATCTCATATTTTTGTTTGATGAAGCAGCAATAGTTACACTTTGTTTTTCAGATCACGCCCGGAAAAGAAATTTATCAGGGAGCCGTCTATGTATGTATGGCAAGAACTAGATTAAAAGTTGGAACACTAGTACTAAACTGAACCACAAAGTACTGCTTGGGATACCTTCACAATAATTTGCATGATGAATGCTGAATGTTTTCTCTGGAACACAATTCCCCTCTGAGTGAGAAGATCAGTCCTGAGATCTGAGAGGCCGGAATAGCTCAGTTGGTAGAGTGCCGGACTCATAATCTTGGTGATTCTGGGGTTGCAGGTTTGAATCTCCGCCGGCCATTTCGGTACAGGCGGATTTTTCCCTCGGAGTCAACATTGCTTCTGACTCCATTTCCCATACAGTCCTTCGAATGAGACTATAACCGAGGTTCTGCGTGTGAATGCACGCTTAACATCTTGCACACACGTAAAATCCCATCACCAACTTTCGGAAGAGAAGGCCAGTTTGGCCGCTGGTATGGATGACACGTTACACATAGCATGCACCCTGCGTAAGAAATGGAAAGAATGAAGGAAGCAAGGAAATTGAGTGAACAATATTGAATGATATGGACTGGATGACACGGGAAATGACTGAATGAAGCACCAGCTGGCAGCTCTTCAGTCGGCACTACCCAGGTAGGCGGCCCGTGTGTAAACAAATGTGGATTGTAAAGCGCTTAAAGCTTGGTCTCTTGCTGAGAATAGGCGCAATGTTAATATTCTTTATAATAATATCATAATCTGGGTCAGCACTCACTTTGGTCTCAAATCTTTTGACTTGACCCACATGAAACCTATGCATTTCATATGTGCATTACCAGCAAACTGATGAACATTTGATGTAATGTTTTCGTGTTACTTGAATGCACCAACTGAATGAAATTTCTCAGAAAAAGCACACAATTATGATCCTCCTTTAGGGAACAATTATGATTTACGATGCGTTCCTGTAGTTTGGGTAATGACCTGTTATTGTTGAAACTAACAGAGCAGGTTTAACTGCTGCTGCTGTAATGCTGTTTCATATGATTCACTATGATAAACTCATGCAGTCTTACGCTGATATATTTGGCAAATATATCTATATAACGTAATTGTATATTTAGTTATCTATTTACACTGATATATTTGGCAAATATATCTATATAACGTAGTTGTATATTTAGTTATCTATTTATGGCACCACCTCTCCTCCATAGAAACTGCATTGAGCAGTCTGATTTTTAATATTTTTCACAATATTTGCACACACCATTTAACTTGTCTTTTGTAGGTGTTAACAGCAGTAATCATAAGTGATCAAAATTCAAAATAAAATGTCAATTTGTAACATTCTAAAGATTGCTGAAAATGTAAATTGCAGATTAAAGGATGTTATCATGTGGTGGCATGTTAACGATGGGGGTGGTCAGAAAGGTCTTACCAATGTTAACCATACTGCAAAGTTTGATAGCACTAGCAGTTGTGATCGCCACGAAAATGTCAACACTAAAGTTTACAATGGAAACACACACACACTCACATACAGACATGAAAACTTGTGCGCACACAGAGAGACTCCTGGACACAGGTGATTACACAATGTTAACTTCGTTTACATTTGTGAGTAAAAAAATAATACATAAATACACACTCCTTAACAAAAATAGCCATCACACAAATTCAGACACACTTGAAATTTGCAATTAAATGAGTATGTCCCTTCATAAAACACATTCACCGTAGGAGTCATTGCACCACAAGCAAGATCAAATTTGATACCAAAAACCCTGGAAAAATTCATACAACACTTTCAGGCACCCCAGTGAAAATGCTGCCGATGAAGAAATATGCTGGCTGAGAGTGCAGTCCCTTGGTGTTCACGTCAGCGTGGTGGAAGTGTAAAGCAGGGCCACCTGTCTGCTTAAAGCCATTCCCAGGTTTCTGAAACATGGTTTCAGCACGTTTGATAGTAACGCCATTGAAGATGTCTGTAACTAAGCATTGTGTATTCCTACATAGCACATAAGTAACAGTAATGATAACGAGCCTTTGTGTTCACTTCAAAAATAGTTAAAAGCAAAAACAGATGATTAAAAAATGAGACACAGATGACAGAGACAGAGAACAGTCAAACAAAATAGCATGAAACTACAATCAACACATACAAAGCTGATGAAATAAGTGACAACAAAAACCATGGATGATGAAGAGAGAGAAAAAAAAAAAAAAAGCCAACCACTAGGCATTTATACATTTCTACAATCAACACACACATACAAAATTTCTACAATCAACACACACATGTCAAAATCAAATCTGACACCCTCCTACTGACAAAAAAAATTGACATTTCCAATGCCTGTTGCTGAATCAGAATATCTACGGAGCTGTCACCTACAAAACATGCCATATCACATAACTACTTATATGTTTATTGTTGAAAAACAAAAAAACAATACCTGCGATTTTTGCCATATTTCAAATTGGCCAGCAGAGAATCTCTCTCTTTTTCTGATGTACAAGCTGCATAGGCGTCAAACAACCTGGAATAATAACAGTGGGGCAAAATGTGTATCAAGAACCTGAAACAATTACAGTGGGGCAAAATATGTATCAAGAACCTGAAACAATTACAGTGGAGCAAACAAGTATCAAGGACCTGAAACAATTACAGTGGAGCAAAACAGGTATTAAGGACCAGCAACAATTACACTGATCAAAGCAAGTATTAAGGACCTGAAACAATTATACTGACCAAAACAAGTATTAAGGACCTGAAACAATTATACTGACCAAAACAAGTATTAAAGACCTGAAACAATTATACTGATCAAAACAAGTATTAAGAACCTGAAACAATTAAACTGATCAAAGGTATTAAGACCTGAAACAATTATAGTGGAGCAACAAGTATTAAGGACCTGAAACAATTATAGTGGAGCAAAACAAGTATTAAGGACCTGAAACAATTTCAGTAGGGCAAAATAAGTCTGAACAACGTGAAAAAAAATGTAGTGGGACAAAATATCAACAGCGTGAAACACTTACAGTGGGACAAAATATCAACAACGTGAAACACTTACAGTGGGACAAAATATCAACAGCGTGAAACACTTACAGTGGGGCAAAATATCAACAACGTGAAACACTTACAGTGGGGCAAAATGTCAACAACGTGAAACACTTACACTTACAGTGGGGCAAACAAGAATCAACACTCTCAAACAATTTTGAAAGTTATAACAGAGTTAAACAAACGTCAACAACAATATGGACAATCATACTGGGGTGAAATAAGTACCAACAACTGGAAACAATCATAGTGGGGCAAAATAATTATAGATAACTGAATCAATTATAATGGGATAACATAAAACTCAACAAAGTAAAACAACTACACCGGGGCAAAATAAGTGGGACAGTTATAGAAATAAGTGGGACAGTTATATATAGAGGGGCAAAATAAGTGGGACAGTTATATATAGAGGGGCAAAATAAGTGGGGCAGTTATATATAGAGGTGTGTGTGCGTGTGTGTGTGTGTGTGTATGTGTGTGTGTGTGTGTGTGTGTGTGTGTTTTGTGTGTGAAATAATGCATGCCGCTGAATATTTCACCGACTGCAAGCCATACAAATCAACAGTGACTGTGGGATGTTATGAAAATAACAGTGATTGGGCATAGGATCTCAGGAACAAAATGAATAGGAATCATAAGATGAGTGCATGGTTCGAGGAAAGCAAACACACACCACTTTACCCAGCAGCATATAGGTTATTACTAGGGTATCCACCGTTCAAAGTGATGAGACAGGCTCTCTGTGCATACCTGAAGGTGTAGGATATTTATCCCACAACAGCTTTGGCTTTCTCAGCTGACATTCCCCACAGCTGTATCAGCTGCTTGGCAAAGAGCTCTCTGACAACCAGTGGCTGAAATAAATAAATCAAGAAAAAAAAGTGATTCAATATGGTTTTCACATCCTTTCATAACACACTATCTCTCCAAACCTTTTGTTTGAATCCTGCCTTAATGGACAGCCAATCAAACGATGCTTTTCTCTGTCCATCAACAATTCAAAATGTGTTTTAAAAAATCTCTCTGCACACAACTGAGTGAGGGTCATGAAACAGTTTTTAGAAACAGCTTGACTCCTACAAGGCTACGGCAGTATAAACCATCCGAATCCACCGTTTCAAATCATTAGCTCCATAAAAAAAAAGAAGAAAAAATACATATACATATTCAAGGTAATTTACAACCACTACATATGGCAATATAAATCTTAATACTGGGGCTTCAACCATTTCATTTTGTTTCTCTCTCTTCAGATTTAAAAACAAATTAAAAATCAGTCATATGTACATCCAGAATAACACCAAAACAAAATAACTGAGTCACACAAAATGCCCAAACAGTTTGTAACACTTCAAAATAGGCATACAGAAGCCCATACAGAATGAATATCATGTAGCCTTCAAGCCAGATCTAGATCTAGTTGCAAAGTGAGAACTGCAGGTGGAAATCTAAACAAATCTTAAATAAATGTTAGCCAGCTGCGAAAAAAACAAAACCATGGACAAATGAATCATGAGACAAAACACAGTGCGTTTCAACCTCTTAGGTCTTCTTCAGGCAAGATACAAAACAATTAGGACAACAAAAATGAACGAGCAATCACTTATCTTCAATCACTTCAGCGCAAGACAGGCCTATAGATGTAACACTTAAAATCCGGGGACAGGCTACTTCCAATTCAGTGGCGGGGCGACCATCCCCAACCCGGCGGGTCCCCGGGTGCGGATAGGGGAACGGCCCTCAGATATGAGGGTTAGCTGCGATATAAGTCAGGCCGGCCTGGTCCAATAAGCAGTCCCGGACCAACTGGCGGTGCTCCCAGCAGGACGGGGTGGGGCAGCAGGTGGCACTGCTGCACTCAAGAAATACCCCATATGTCCCATGACGGGTTCATCACACGATCATGAGGCGCGTTAAAACCTCTAGCTACGGGGTGGGACCCTCGGAGAAACATCCCCCCTGTGCTCACAGGGCAGGACTTTGGACCATGAGCTAAGGGCAGGGTAACCCTACAGAAACCTCGAGTGCTGAAGATGGAGGTGTTGGGCTGCACGGCGCACTCTAATAAACCACGACCACGCATCATCGCCATATGACAATGTCAGCCAGCCGAGATGAGAATGGCGCTCGCCCATTGAGGTCCCTCCAGGATGGGGCAGCGCCGGGCTCCGAGCCTCAACGGAGTCCACCCACAGCGACTGGAGGTCCCTCTCGTCCGCCTTGTCACGCCAGGGGGCGGCAGAGGACAGCGACTAGCAGCACTTCAACAACAACATCCAAGAAGCAACAACCTTTCAAGGTGATGCATTGGAATGCAGAAGGAGTCATGAATAAAAAGATGGAGCTTGAACACATCCTGCACGAGAAAAACATCAACGTCTGCTGCATTCAAGAAACCCACCTGAAAATGGGAAAGGCATTCAAAATCCGAGGCTACCAGCCATTTAGATGGGACAGAGCTGACAGAAGCAAGGGCGGAATCCTGACACTTGTCCGGAACAACATCGATGCCAGCGAAACAGCAGTCCACATGGAGGGTGCTGAGTACCAGATGATTCGGGCCAAACTGAATGACACAGAGTTGCACATCCTGAACTTCTACTGCCCTGACAACCAGCCACTGTCACTCGGCACCATCAACGTCCCAGGCTCGAGCTTTATCGCAGTAGGTGATTTCAACAGTCACTCCCAGAGCTGGGGTTACAGCCAGATGGATCGCCGAGGAGAAGAAGTGGAAGACTGGCAAGACGAACATCATCTCGTCCTGATCAACTCCCCAAGTGACACTCCAACCTTCTACTCCAGACGATGGCGCACTACCTCCACCCCAGACCTTGCTCTCTGCACTGAAGATGTACACCAGGACATCACAAGGGAAGTGGGAGAGCAGTTAGAGGTAGCGATCACAGGCCAGTGTTCCTGAAGATCAACAAAAGCACAGCCAGTCGCCCAGTGCCCGCACGCTGGACTACAAGAAGGCAAAATGGAGGCTTTTCAGTCACCGCACCAACGTTCTCACCAAGGACCTTCAAGTCCAAGGCAGAGACATAAACAATGTTGTCAGAGTCCTGAACGCCAGCATCTTGCAGGCTGCCAAAGAGACCATTCCACGTGGTGCTCAGAAAGAGTACAAACCCTACTGGAGCAACCAGCTTCAAGAGCTACAGGACGAGATGACAGAGGCCAGACAAGATGCAGAAAAAAACCCAACGGACGAGAACCACCTGCGACTGCAGCAGACAAAAGCCAAATTCCCTCAAGGCAAAGATCCAGGCCAGGCGCAAAAGCTGGAGAGAGAAGACAGCAGCCCTGAACCTTGAGAAAGGTGGCTCAAAACTGTGGAGAGTTGTAGGCCAACTCAACGATGAGGACAGCAAAGGCCAGAACATTACACTGGAAGAGAATGGAGAGATGCTGACAGGGAGATGCGCAGCTAACCGCTTTGCTGATATCTACGCAAGCGAGAGCATTATACCTGTCAGCACTCCTCAGCAAAGAGAAGCAAGAAGAGAACAGAGAGAGAGACGACAAGACACCACCAACGTGAAACCCATGAAGCAACCCCTCACTCTCCATGAGCTCCAGACAGCTCTGAGGAAGCTGAAAACTCGGAAATCCCCAGGGCCCAGATGGGATCACTAACGAGATGCTGAAGCACCTTGGCAGCACAGCCACCCTCAAACTTCTAGAGGTCTTCAACCTGAGCTGGGAAACTGGAGACTTGGCACAAGTTTGGAGAGAAGCCATCATGATCCCTGTCCTTAAAAAAGGCAAGGACAAGAAGAAGGCTGCCAGTTACAGGCCAATCAGCCTCACCAGCTGCGTCATCAACACCCTAGAGAGGATGGTCAACCAGCGCCTGCTTTGGTATCTCAAGACTGAAAACATCCTGGCTCCTGAACAGGCAGGCTTCAGACAGTTTCGCAGCACAGAAGACCAGACCACCTACCTCTCCCAAGAAGAAATCGAGGATGCGTTCCAGGAGCAAAAGCTTGTCTTTGCCTCCTGGATCGATCTACAAAAGGCCTTTGACAAAGTCTGGACTGATGGCCTCCTCGTGAAACTGCATAGATGTGGAGTCGCTGGCAACATGCTGCATTGGATCAGATCCTACCTCCACAACCGCAGAGCAAGAGTCACAGTCAACGGACGAAAAGGCAAAAAAGTACTGCTGCGACATGGAGTCCCACAAGGAGGCGAGGCGTCCTCTCGCCTACACTCTTCTTGGTCTTCATTAATGACCTCATCCAAGAACTTCCCAAAGGTATCCATGCTGCACTTTATGCAGATGACCTGGTGCTGTGGTGCAAGGAAGAGCATGCCACTACTGCCACATACAGAATGCAACAAGCGGCTGACAAGCTGGCGGCATGGGCAGATAAGTGGTGTGTGGCAATCAACAAGGAGAAATCTTCCACAACACTCTTCACCTTGTCAACAAAACAAAAGGCTGGGCCCATCAAACTTGGAGACACAGCCCTGAAACACGAAGAGGAGGCAACCTATCTTGGTGTCACCTTTGACAAGAAGCAAATACTCAAGCGCGTCTACCAGGGAGCAGTCAGGCCCCATCTTGAGTATGGCTCAACAGCTTGGTCAACAGCAGCGAAGACCCACCAGCAATCCCTGGATAGGGTCCAAAATCAAGCCCTCAGGATCATCACCGGGTCCATGCGATCTACACCAATAAAAGCCATGGAGGAGGTTGCTGCCATACAGCCCCTCCACCAGAGGAGAGACGCAAAGACCATGGTTCAGGTAGAGAAATTCAAGTGCCTGCCTCAACATCCGATGAACAAGAGGATGCTGAACCTGACCAAGAATCGTCTCAAACGCAGTAGCTTTCATCCATGAAAGCAAGAGTCTTGCCAGGGAGCATCAAGATGGCTTGCCACCTGCCAACCCACTGGACCCCTCTGATCTGCCACAGCCCTGGAATGAAGACCTCACAAATCTTCACATCTCCACAACAGTTCCACAGGTTGCCTCAGGAGACTTTCAGGATGACATCGTCAAACGCACTCTCACACTTGCCATGATTGCTGAGAAGTACCCTGAAGAATCCTGGATACATGCGTACACCAACGGCTCGGCAACCAATGGAGGAGCGGGCGTATTCATCAAGTCACCTGAGGGACACACCACCACAGCAGGGATACCAACTGGGAAACACTGCTCCAATTATGCTGCAGAAGTTCAGGCCCTCATGCAGGCAGCCTCCATGATTCATGAATCACAGAGCGACTGCACCCAAGTTGTCTTCCTCTCTGATGCGCTGTCCGTCCTGGAGGCCCTTGCAGGAGACAAACTTCCTCGTCTAATGGAGAAATTCCAGGAACTCGCCAAAAGTAGTGAGTAGTCCTGCAATGGGTACCTGCCCACTGCGGAGTCCCAGGGAACGAGGCAGCCGATCAGCTCGCCAAAACCGAGCCAGAGGAAGACAACCAGACAACAGCATCAGCTTCGCAGAGAAGAAGACCCTTGTGAAGGCTCTGATGCGACCACAACCCACAAGGGATGCCTTCCATCTTCTGGAGAGACAGGAGCAGGTGGTCATTATGAGACTCAGAACTGGCCACTGCCGACTCAATGGCCACCTGCATAGGAAGCTGAAGCTGGCGCCTTCCCCCTCCTGCTCCTGTGGTCTTGAAGACCAAACACCAGAACACGTCCTACAGACCTGTCCCCTTTTCAAGGGACTGAGAGAAACTGTGTGGCCAACGCCGACTCCGCTGCACACGAAGCTCCATGGCTGCCGACAAGACCTGGAGAAACGGCTACATTTATCAACGAGGCTGGGCTGACGCTGTGAGGCGAACGAAGAAGAAGAAGAAGATAACACTTAAAATCATTTTCTGTTCATCATACATACAAACCTTAGTTTTCAGAGAGACCTATGGACATAACACTTATCATCATTTTCTGTTCATCAACACATACAAACCTTAGTTTTCAGAGAAGCCTGGTTGAAGTGATCAAAAGGCATCAACATCTGTTCCGAGTCCTTGATGTTGTATCTTATCCCCAGTTCCCTGATGATGTCTCGGCTACAGGAGCGCAAAGTCTTGCTCTGCAATCACCATGCCAGTACGTGTGCTGATTAATAATGTAGTGAACTGCAGGTCACCCTCTGAAGACTCTCTCTCTGCATGTGAATGGATAGTTTCATGCTCTCTCAATTTTTTTTTTTTTTCCTGAAAGTAAGACAATGTTCCATTGAACACAGTAATAAGACATTTGTTTGGACTGGTAAGTATGAGAAAACAAGCTGAATTCACAAAACTATCCATATCAGGGAAAACCTCTTATCCTGGAACCATCAACAGTCTTTATTCAATACAGAACAAATGCAGGAAAACAAGTCATTTGAACTAACTGCAGACACTGCAGACTTCATGCATAAAATGCTGTTCTGCATTTTCTAATTTTTTCTGTTTTCCTTCATTCAGTTTCTGACTCGCCTCCTCCCACACCTCCTAATGCCACAAGCTTCCAAGCAGCAAAACACCAAGGCAGGTGTTACGTGACACTGTTGAAGAATCAAACAGGTGTTTACAAAACAAACAAAAAAAAAGTGTTGTCAAACAAATAATCTATCACGTGATGTCCAAGAGATGGTTTCTCCACTGTCCAACAAAGACCGTCTACCTTCCGTCAATCCAGACTGTGTTCAATACTGCTTGTGTGCAACTGCAGACAAGCTTTGTGGGCCTGCAGCAATCTCATGACTACTATCATATAACCAAAAAAAAAATGTAAACAATACATCAGGAACCACCAGAAGTCTTGTTCCACCTCCGTAGAAAAACACAACTTTACAATCAGATGTATCTATCCAACTTGCTGAAAATGAACAGGACATGCTTGTTGCAAGCTTAAGTTTTGTTTTTTTTTTTCTAACAGAAGTTAAAAGTTTTTCTCTCCTGTCAGATTTCCTTTTTTTTTTTTTTTCTAATCACTGTTCCGTAAATTGTTTGATATAATGTTGAACTATTTTTCCATCCGTGTTTTATCAATACTAATCCAAAAGACCTAAAATTTATTCCTATGTAAACACTAACCCAACAAACCATCTTTCGATGATGAACCCTCTGACATTTTAAAAAACATGCATGCAGAAAAAAAACACACTCATCGATGACCAAAACCAATACCCTGCTCTAGACCTGGGCCTAGGTTGGAGGGCAACAGAAATAACAAAAAGGCCAGTTCAATGTGGCCATCTCCAAAAAATCATCATCAAAGTCACTGTGTCTGATTCGTTCTGACCTGGTAGTAGCTCTGCAGGTATCGTGTCATCAAAGTCAGGTACACTGCCGTCTCTTTGGAATCCTTTGTCTGCTTCACTGTGAAACCGTCAATGATCTGCAGAAAGAAATACTGCCATCAGATCCAACTTCAAATGATAACAAATGTTTGAGTAGTTCACCCAATACTTTTCAATGAAACTGTGGAATTCTGTGGATTCTGCTGGTCAAAGTGTTTTCCTTTGGTTGGTTATGCTTCTGTTCCCTACTGCTTGTTGCCAGCTTGGCTTGCAAAGTTCTGAATCCCTGGGTAATGACACCCATTCACTATTTACCAGGTCCATACACAGATACTGCTGATGCCAGAAGATGTGTGGAATTTTAGGCCTTTTGTGACTCTGGAAACAGCAGCAGATGTACCAAGGTTGGTGGAATATTGTGGGGCCCAAGTGGAAAGTCTGGAATCAAACAAACAACTCCTGTCTCCTGTATAGGTACATCAACAAGAGTCCTTCTCATAATTCTTTAATTTCTTGATTGATACTGCAGGTCTTGAGCCTGGTGAAAGCTACGAGGTAGAATGAGAAAAAAAGAATTAATTACACCTCTATGGCACAAAAACAGAGACCCAAACAAACCTTCATATCAACAGCATTGATTTCAGTTTTATATTCCTCACCATTAAAATAGAAGGAAAATGTGACAAATGCTTGGTCTTTCCACTCCTGCATTGTTTATTTTTTTCCTTTCTTTTTAACAACAGTCCTTATGACCTTGTCAGTACTGGTGACCTCAACATAGAACTCAGCAAGTGTATAGATGTGGAGAGGGAATTAAAACTGAGCTCACCATGAGAGTATGGCATGAAGGGACACAGAATTTCAGGCTTGTTTATGCTGACCAATGAAGACTGAGATCATGAAGATAATGCTATGGAGTTTGAGACTGCATGAGGACTGTACTTGTCCCTTTACTTTTTTAACATGCTGTCAACAAAGCCTGAGAGACAGTGGCACCTCAATATTGGTCAGGAAATCTGAGCAACACTCTTAGAAACACACCGATTCAGAGGGCAGAATTGACCATTTGGATCCAGTCTTCCCGCTTAAACCCATAGCAAACTCAGCTCAGGGTGGGAAATGGTCAGGACTGACAAATCCCATAATACATGGCTCTGATGGGAATCCAATCCACCATCTTCCACAATGCTGACCCCCGCTCCACAATGGCTGGTGATTTCAGTTTTTATGTCCTCAATTCAGAACCTTCAGTGAGTTACTGTCAACATGTTTCCTAGTCACTGGAGAATACTGTGTCCACGGTTACAGTCTCACATGAGGCAGGTTTTCTCTTCACCTTTCCAGACTTTCATGGAGGACTTAGCGCCAGTCTTTTGGATGAGACAATGAACCAAGATCCCATGAACAGCATGCACTTAGCACAAGCTAAGTTAACTCCAGAGAGACATCCCTGGCTACGGTCTGCTGAAAAAGGCATTCTGAAGGGTCACACAAAACATAGTCAGAAGTAAAAAACCAGATGGCCTTACACTACTGCACACTCTCTCTCCCATGGAGAGCACACAGCAGTCTTTGGTGATAATACACTTTATGACGCTGTTTTAAGCAATCTGTAGTTACAGGGTTGCAGTGGCCTGTCTTACCCAGTCTGAGTCCGTGTCTGAACAACCAGTGTTGTCAGTAATCAACAGAGCAAGGGATGTCATAAACACATGTGGAATCAGGACAAGCTCTGAGAAACATGATATCAGTGACCCAGTAGTGTCTCCTCTGTTGGACACACTGGAGGGTGATTTGTCACTGTGAACTACCGCCACATGGACCGTAGAAACATTAAGCCGCATGGGACGGTGCAAGAAAGAGATGGAAAGAGAGGTGTGAACAACACACACCTGAGGGGGAGGGGGGGTGTGGAGGGAGAAAGGAGGTGAAGGGGTGGGAGGGGAGGCACAACAGTGAGGTAAAAACATGTTTCAATTTTACTGCAGTCCTCAGGATGCTATTGCATGTGGACTGGTCCCTATATGCTACATCACACTGGCTTCAGTAACAGTGACAAAGAAGAAAACAACAACAGCAACAACAATAACAAAATGACAGTATGTTTGGGAGAGTGGAGGGGAGAAGGGACCCTCATGGATGAGAATCGTATAAAACACAACAGCAAAAACAATAACAAAATGACAGCATGTTTGGGAGAGTGGAGGGGAGAAGGGACCCTCATGGATGAGAATCGTGGCTTCAAACAACAAACAGCAAAGAACAATAACAAAATGACAGCATGTTTGGGAAATGACAGTATGTTTGTGGAGGGGAAAAGGGACCCTCATGCATGAGAATCGTATAAAACAACAACAGCAACAAACAACAACAAAATGACAGTATGTTTGGGAGAGTGGAGGGGAGAAGGGGGACCCTCATGGATGAGAATCATATCAAAGCTGCCTGTGTTACGCATACTCCACAGCGTTAGTCAGGTCTTGACAGGCATAGACAAAATGTTTGCACCACAAATTACGTATGCGAGGAGGAAGTGAATTACACTAGCACTTACACAAAAAAAGACAGGAAGAAATAAAAGAAAGAACAAAAAAAAAAAATGGTTTAGCAATATTCTAAAAGTTTGCTGTGAGTCACCTCGAAAGATGATAAATGAAAAGCAAAAGAACGATCTTCAATTCTGTCCGGCAAATGGATGGCAGAGAATTTCACTCACCTCAGTGTTGGCAATGGCCTGCTTATGCGGTCCTCTGAAATGCTGAAATGCTCCATGGAGCCGTAGCTTTCAATCAAGATGATTTCTCCTGCAGACCACAGTGCTTCAAGCGAAACTGAAACAAACAGATTTGGTGAATTATCAAGACTGAGAGTCAGCAGGAGGAAGGGGGGGGTGTGTGTGTGGAGAGAGAGAGAGAGAGAGAGAGAGAGAGAGAGAGAGAGAGAGAGAGAGAGAGAGACAGAGAGACAGAGAGAGAGAGACAGAGACAGAGAGTAAGAGAACAAGAGCAGCAATGAAGTACAGAAAGACAGAGACACAAAGAGAGGGAGGAATGTATGGTGGGAGAAAAGAAACTGAGACATCAATACTAGAAAAAAGAGGGCAATAATACAAAAAAACAAAAATATAAGGCCAAGAGAGAGAGAGTGAGACAGAGACAAAGACAGAGAGAGAACACCCAAATGAATGAAATCTTCTGAATGAGAATAGCAGAAAAAAGCAGAATAAGCCATGGTTTGCTTTTTTACTGTGGCTGGTATGAAATACACACACATATAACAAAAACCATAATGGATGAATATTTACAAAGACACAGAGAAAAGAAAGACAGCACAAGGAAGATGAAAGAAATGACACCAAGAGAGGACAGAAGAGAGAGAGCTTAACTGATAGAGAGAGAGAGAGAGAGAGAGACAGAAACAGAGAGAGCCAGAGATAGAGACAGAAAGAGAGCCAGAGAGACCGAGAGAGAGAGAGAGAGAGAGAGAGAGAGTGTGTGTGTGTGTGTGTGTGTGTGTGAGAGAGAGAGAGAGAGAGAGAGAGAGACAGACAGACAGACAGACAAACAGACACACAGACAGACAGACAAAGGGTGAGGAGAAGAGAGAGATGACTAGGAATGACTTGACTGGTTCCTTTCAGGCCATGAACAAGTTTGGGGAAATGTTTTCACTGAGGTGCTGACCTTCTGTTCCTTCAGCCTGCCGCCTATCATACTGCTGACCAGGTCGTCGTCCATGCGCTTCCTCTCCACCACGTAGCTCAGCACCAGCTCTCTCCTCACTGGCGCTGCCACCACGCCCCCTAGCTTTCCCAGGGGCTGCCCGGCTGGCACCTTCTCCCTGGCCACCCACAGCAAGTCTCCCACATTCAACAGGCGCAAGTCGCAGGTCACTCCATTCTTGATGAGATCAGCAGGAGGGACTTGCTGCTCGACTGACTGCAAACAGGCCCACTTGTGTCGGTAAGGCGCAGGAGGCACACAAACATCCAAGGGTACAGCCAAAGCTGAGCCATACGCTTTGTCACAAAATTTTCAGCCAGTCGTCCTTCAAAATCCGAGGTAATGAAACACATGCATGCATTAAAATGTCATGCCATTAGCAGTTCTCATATACTTCAACCTCCCCTAAAATCAATTATCTTAAAAGACTTTTAACAAGTACTTGTAAGAATGAACTGTAACCTTTTTAGAACAGATGAATCAAAGTGAAATGAACATGTCTGTATAACAAGCGCACATTTCACCGTTTGCCCATCAATGCGATTTCTATCTTGTCTGTGAAACAAAAACACATAGTATCCTTTACATTGCAACCACTTTCTCTCTGCTGAACTACCTTTCCGTTGGCAGGTTATAGTTATACACAGTCAACTTTTTTCACCACAAAAAAGTAAGTATCTCAAATCATCTGCAAAGCACAGTGAGAACCAGGTGATGAAAATGACTTTTAACCTTGTGCAAGGACCTACAGAGCTTTGTGTTCTCTCCAGGCAAATCCTATGATCACCTGCAAGAACTCTGGAATTAATGTTATCAGAGGGGTCTAATTCTCAGGGGGAGAGAGAGATAGTGACTTGAGGGGGCGCGACTCTGTTGTGATCAGTGGTGTGCATGAATACTGTCCTGCATTTTTCTTGAAATTTGTTGTTTATAGAAGCTTATTAATTGGATTTTATTCTATTATATTTAACACTGTATTTTATGATGTTATTCTGCAATGTGTCTCCACAAAATAATTTTCCTTCATGGACAAAATAAACAACTTGTGAACTTGTAATTCAATGATCGGTTGCAGGAGTCACTCTTGGATTAAATATTATAGATACAGTAAAAGAACAAACTTTAAATCATTACTAGCACTGATGTTGCTACTGTGTTATAAAGAACAACACTGCAATCTGAAGTACTAAAAACTGGGACTGTTGAGACTTGAAATAAACTCTACTGAATGTATGCACACTCATCCTGATAAGCCATATATGGAAACTGGACAATAATTCATTGCATGAAAGTAAGTAAACATGTTCACCTGAAATTGTGTTTCCCAGACAAGCATGGTGTACATTTGATAATGGTTTGTTTTTTTTTTGTGTGTTGTTTTGAACTTCACTACACTGTATCACACTGTATTTGAACTGTACTGCATACAGCTGTGCTGTACTGTTTTGTATAACTGTCTTCGTTACATCATACTTCTCTGGACAAAGGAAAATCAACCTGTATACAGTGAACACATTTCTTTCCCTCAGCGCAACACGATCATTGCCCCACCTTGGCTTACAGTTTAAGGTAAAGACGTGTGCCCAGTTCTACATATGCTCACCTTCCATAGAACTCTCTGTTGTCTACACACAACACGACTTCAAAAGTGCCAGGCCACAGCACAAAGTCCTCAACAGCACAGACACTGTGGACTCCCCACTGCCAACGGAGTCCTGAGCACTATCAAACGTCGGCTCCCTTGGAATCTTTGACGTACCGGCATCTGCAGATTCCCCCCAGTCCTGGCTGCTGCTGTCTTTTCTTTGTGGCTTGAGGCTGCCGCTGACGAGGTGTGGACTCTACTTGCAGCTGGTCTGCTGCCCAGGCTGAAGGGTTTCACAGAAGTATAGGATGGTGCAGAACCATGTCCAGAGCTGCCCAGGATGACGTCAGATTTGGAAGGAACTTGTTCGCTGTCTGAGTCGCTGTCAGAGATTTCATGCACTTGTCTGGGTTTTGCACCAGATGTTGATGACCTACACACAACAGTGATCAAGAAACTTGTCATGCTTCATGTCTCTAACACATTCATAAAAAAAGTCGCATAAAACAGAAAAAAAAAAAAAAAACAGACTCAAACCCAAACATTTATAAAAGTAACACATCAGTAAAGGGGGTGAAGTTTATTGCTTCTGTAGTTGCAACTAAATTCAAGTAATAAAGCTGCTGCTGTAAAATGACTATTAAGTTACAGATCTCATCACATAAGATCTAAGTTACAGATCTCATAACATAAGATCTAAGTTACAGATCTCATTACATAAGATCAAGTTATAGATCTCATAACATAAGATCTAAGTTACAGATCTCATCACAAAAGATCTAAGTTACAGATCTCATCACATAAGATCTAAGTTACAGATCTCATCACATAACATCTACTGTTGATGCCTTCACAAGGTCACAGACCCAGCTACTGCCGTGGAGTGGGGTACCGTTGATTCTGCAGCCTGTGTCATCGTGGCAGGTGTCTCTGTCTGTAGTGGTGGTAAAGCCTCCTCATAGCAGTCTTCCTCAGAGAGATAGGCAAACACAAAATCATCCCCTACAGGTCTGCAAGCATGAAAAACAATCCAGTACTATTCCCATTCTGCTGCATACATGCTGCAATACAAACATGACAAGACTGAAGGGGGGTGGGGGGGCCATGGGGGGGGGGGGGGGGAGGAGGAGAATATTGCAATTATTACTGATGTAGCATATCATCCTTATTTCAGACCACTGCAGTGTTTACTCTTTTTTTTTTTACCCATTACTTTGTAGGTTTGATTCTTTGAAATAAATCATGGTTCCAATATTCCTCGCGCAATATCATTCCTCCAGCTGACACAGTTTCCACACCAGTCAAGATGAGAAGACATACATAAGAAGACAGTAGTACAAAAAGACTTGCCTTCATCAAGGTAAATATTGTAGCTAATATATCATCTTGCCCTCTTCTTTTTAGGTCACTTTTTTTCTCTTTTCTTTACTTTTTTTTTCTTACTATTATTTTCTAAGGTCTTTTTAAAAAATAATTTCTTGAATGAACAAAGACAAAAAAAAAAATATAAATAAACAACAACAGCAACAAACAACAAAATCAACACACACACACACACACACACATAACATACACATACACACACATGTGCGTGCGCACACACACACATACAGAGAGAGACATATGCAAATGCAAATGCTGAAAAAAAGATCAGACACACACATACAAACATTTCATTCTTTAAACTAGGAATTAAAGATAAAGTTGCATGTTGAAGACCATTACCTTGTCATATCTAGTTTATACTGGCAGCCCCCTTGTAGGAGATCTTGATAGTTGATCTTCACCAGGAAACTCATTCCAGTATCTTCACTCCACAGCAACATGCAGAGAAAACAGACCAAACCAAAGAGTTAAACATTTTAGCTGGAAAAGGTAAATGACATTAAAATAAGCAACAGCTATGTACATTTTTTTTGTGATGAAAAAAAATATAGCTCTTACACATGTAATTCCCATCATTTTTTCTTTGTTGTAATTCTAATGGTAATCTTGAACACAATCTTACATGTACCCAGCCTTCAAAGAATGACCTTATAGAGAATCATGAATTCAAGCTAGGCCCAAATAATGGATTCCAGCAGAATGTTTTAGATTCAGCTTTTTCTCTCCAAAAACTTTGTCATGTTTCTGAGAGCGAAAACACTAGTTATCAATAAATGTATTCCTTCACTGTTCAAATAAATGTAATCCTTCACTTTAACTTTTCATTTACACCAGTATCAAAAAAGGTACATTGTTCTTTGCATGGTTTCTGCATTAATGCACAGTGTTAAAGCTGATCATCATTTTGCAAAAATACTGATTACATTATGAAAATCACGAAAGACCATGCTGGTCATTTAGGATACACCACAGGTTAACTGATCACAGAGTTTGCACAAATATTGACTACATTGGGTAAATCCATGTGCAAAAACGCACCAGGAAAATCAGCACCAAATGCTTCTGGGTCAAAAAAAAAAAAATTCTCAAAATGTGAATTTTTTTGTCAAGCCAAAAAGAACTAATTAACTTTAGAAGTACTTTATGGACAAGGAACCTAAAAGCCACAGCATGTCCGGTCCAGACGCGTGTCTTTCCCCTGCACAAATCTATGCCAAGTAAAATGTCTACTAACTGAAACACACACAC
>JADBJO010007728.1:27500-45000 GCA_016801955.1 Conus betulinus | reverse complement strand
TTTTCATACACCTTTCGACTGTCTCTTGATGATTACAAACGTTCTTATTCTTGTTGATAGGCGTGGTTCAAGACCTGCCAGCCTGGCAGAGACATGCTGCAGGGCACAGTGCCAAAAGGACAAAGAAGAGGCAGATGTCAGGCAGTCCAGGAGTCTGTCATTCCCCACCTCTCAGAGGGCAGCACACAATGACAGTGGTGCCTCTATAACCCCCTACCCAGAGCAAGGTGAAACAAACTTTCTTTCCTCGTAATCTGACAAGATACTCAGCGTACTGATCCAATCATTTTCATGCATGTTTCTCTTTCTTACCTATTTGTCATCAGTTGGCAAAGAGTGTGCCTTGCAACTTTGCAAAGTAGGCAATATCATTAATTTCCTTACATGAAGAGGTAGTCATTTGTTCTTTTTTGTGGTGCTAGAAACATGGCCACTTCCTGTATCTCGCATTAAAGTATTTGCATCTTATTTCAGGCTGAAATTGCTTTCTTGCATTTCTCCAGATGTCATATTCTTAAACAAACTCAAAATGCCATAAGTCACCAGTATACTTGATGTAGAAAGGCATGTTTAGTTGCAGGAGAAAAGACAGGAGTAGGAAAGCGGCAACAATGGAAGCATTAAACAGCTAAGACATTCACTTTGCCATAAGTTGTGGGATTTCACTTTGTAAGTCAGCAGCACTCAATGCAATGTTTCAGTCCGCTAGACACATGGAGAACTATGTCTCTGAAATGGCAATCTTGAAATCAGTATTCATCAAAGTACTTAAAAAGCAACAAAATCATGGATTTAGTTTGTGTCATGCAGAATTTGTACAATAAACATTCATTGATCAAAAGTGTCTCAATAAATACACTTTTGACAATAACTGACTTTTACTCTATTATTTGCAATCATGCTCGCATGAGCTGAAATAAACAAAATACCCTGACCGTACAGACAGCAGGAATATGATTCGCAAACCTGTGTGAACAAAACGCCAAACTTGATCTTTATCCTTGGTAACATTATTTTCTGAGATACAGAAGAAATTCCACAAGAAAGGAAAGGGTTGATAGGTCTGATTATGGAAAATGGTTTGCAAAAGTCAAAAGCAGACAATTTGCACAATATTCTGCACAGGGTCTGAAAGGATTACACAAAGGTATGGCAAGGACACTGACTTGGCGGGGCTGCTCTCCTTGGTCACGTATCCTTTCCTGATGAGGGTGGACACAGATGACCAGGCGGTGTACCTGCTGCCTGGGTCTGCCTGCACACACACATTGCCGTCCATCAATTCGCAGCTACACTCTCACTCTGACATGCTGAGTGGGCACAGACTAACACTACTCACATGTTGCCTTCCATCAATTCACCTACAGTCTCACTCTGACTGCTGAGTGGGGGCACCTTAGACTAACACTACCTGTATCCAATGAAAGACTGAAACCTGAATCTAGTGATACACACGTTTGTGAGTGAATGGAAAAACAGGATTTTTAATAACACACACTGATTGCAACACTAAAACCATTGAAACAAGCAATCAAATTTTCTTTGCATGTATTAAAGAAACAAAACTGAAAACTACATATCTAAACAACCAATTAGTTTTTTTTTTACCTTTGTTAAACGGAAAGCAACATGTGAATCAACTGAAATTCCAATCACACAGTGATTCATTAATTCTGTCACATGATATCAGAAAATTTGCTACATTTTCCACACATTTATTTTCTTTAAGCTACTGTCACAAATGAATAACAAAAATCTTAGTCATAAATGTATATAAGCCGTAATCAAACCGTACAACAGTGAAAGATCTATCGGCGAGGGGTTGTGCTGCTCGACACAACTCTGCCTTGGTCATGAAACCCCTGAAGTTGGGATCCTGCAAATGAGAAAGTCAAGATCATTTACATACTTTCAGCATCACCAGAATGCATCCTGCTGTATATGTGTGTATGTGTGCGCATGAGAAGAGAGAGAGAGAGAGAGAGAGAGAGAGAGAGAGAGAGAGAGAGAGAGAGAGAGAGAGAGAGAGAGAGAGAGAGCAGTTGTCTGCGTGTGCTGTACAAGAAAGTAGTCAAAAGAGGGTGAAAGATCATCAAGGGGACTGCTCGACACAACTCTGCCTTGGTCATGAAAACCCCTGAAGTTGGGATCCTGCAAATGAGAAAGTCAGAATGCATGCATCTAACGTCAAGATCATTTACATACTTTCAGCATCACCAGAATGCATCCTGCTGTATATGTGTGTATGTGTGCGCATGAGAGAGAGAGAGAGAGAGAGAGAGAGAGAGAGAGAGAGAGAGAGAGAGAGAGAGAGAGAGAGAGAGAGAGAGAGAGAGAGAGTGCGTGCGTGTGCTGTACAAGAAATGTCCAACCAGATATTCATCTATATCATTCAAATGACTTTTGCTTGCTGTTTGCATGAATACTATTTTCATCTTTCACAACTTCTTGCACAGAGGTCAGATTCTCTAAAACAGCATCCTCTTTTCAATGTATCAAAAGAATCCTAAAAGAAACATATCTTTTTTCAGTGTAGCACAAGAATCTTTAACACACACACAGCAGTTTCTTCAAACTTTTAAGAAAACATATCTTTTTTCAGTGTAGCACAAGAATCTTAACACACACACAGCAGTTTCTTCAAATTTGTAATAAATTTTACCTTTACAGACCTTGCATCTAAGAGAAACTACAAAATTCGTAATACAAGATCTTTTATATAGATGCATAGCTTTTATGCTAAAGTGTAAAACAAAGTACAGAAATTCATCTGAAATTTCCATATCATAATCATAATGTAAAGATAATGAGCAACAAAATGTTATCCTTTTTTTTCTTTAAGTTTAAGCTAATATACAATCTTTTGATGTTGAGGCCATTTCTAATCATACCATCGAGTTATGGGTGTTCTCTCTTTCAGAATCTCTGTTTCATTTGCCTGTCTGATCTATCTGTTTGGCTGTCTGTGTCACTCACCTCTTCCAGTCTCTCAACTTCTACCACCTCCAAATTCTCTGTGTGTGTATGTACGTGTACACAGAATGAAACAACAGGTATGCACATGATTTTTCCCTCACTGCTGTACTGCTGCAGTGGGTAGTACACACAGGCTGGAAGAATAGACCATGGCTAAATATTGGTCCTTTAGCAATTAAATGTTTGAAGTCTAAGCGTTCTGGGTAGTTTTCACATATTTGCTTTCTTCTCAGCACCAACTGCAGCTGTGCAACTGAAAGGTTATCAAGCACTGAATATTATCTTGGTCAGGCAAACAAGTTCTGTTTTTTTATGTAAAAACAAAAGTAGAGACACACAGAGCTCCAGGAAAATAAGCTAGCAAGATCTACAATAAATCATAACATCTATGATCACAAATGGATTCTAAATCACCAAGAGACGCCAACTGAAAACAGCCAACACTTAAATTGCGTTCTTCTTTTAAACACTTCAAATTGTCATAAAAAGTAACAAGCAACATGTTTCTCAGTGATCATTTTGTTTCCCTTCAACCTCTGAACAAACTGTATTAGATTTTGTTTGTCGTGGTTGCTTGAACAATCATCCAGCTCAGCAGCAAAAACATCATTGTTGCAGGAACCTCATTGTTTCTGTACTTACCTGGGCCTGTCTGAAGAGGGTCAGGAGGACGGCATAGGGACCAGACCTGCAGGCAGGAATATATTCTCTGGCCTGTCTCACCCCTGCTCTCCCTCCAGGCTAAAAGTTAAAAAAGAATGTTCACGCAAGGTATTAAATCACATGCCAATGGGGTTATGTTGCATACTCAGATCAGTTATCCAATCTACAAAAAACATATGAAAGAATGTGAATGAGTAAACAAAAAGTACTTATAGTATATACACCATGCACTTGCAGTAAGTAAGGGGTCTGTTAACTGATATTGAACTGGATAGACAAAAACATGTCACAAGAGAGACAATCCTGCCAGTGCTTGGTTATTCTAAAGTTTAATATGTAACACTGGTGTTACAAGGGAGTTTTTCCCTTTCAACTTTTTCTACTTTTCAGTATCAGGAATGATATGTTCACTCAGCCACTCAGTGAAAACGTTACATTCATATTTTCAGAAGCCAAATGTTCAGCAGTGATCACCACTGTATTCTTTTAAGTAAAGCAAAAGCTTTCTACACCAGTGCAAAATAAGGTTAATTAGGGAATAGATAGGCACACTGAAAGAAAATGCCGCTGGTCAAGCATGATGATTTGATACTAAGATGGTAAATGACAGAGCGTTTTCCTATTCCTGAACCAAAAGTTGAAACTTTCACGGTTTCAGTGATGTGTCACAAAATCTGTCCAAACAGCACCAAATTATGATGATTTTTTTTTCTTAAATTGATGATGCAAAATGTGTACACAGGCACATTTCTATATCAAATAGACTAACAAAACTTCAGCAATCAGAGTTTGTGCAAGTTTTTTTTTCTTTTTTTTTCTAAACATGGATTATATTAAACGTACACACAGATGCAATTGTTTCTTGTCAAACAGACAGACAAGACCTCAGTAATTTGGCTCAGTGCAGATGAAAGCTGGTGAAAATATGTTCCCCGAGTATTTTTCAGAACTGAACGCATGGACACTGGAACATCAAAAAAGTTATCCGACAGAAAATTTCCTACCAGACTTCAGACACATGCACAAGAGACAGAAAAAACGCATGGACAAACTGATGAAATTTATGTACTATAATCTTACTCATACATTACCTTACCTTTTGTGGGGGAAGATCATGTCCTGATTCATCTCCATCAGAATCGCTTACGTTGTGCGTCACTCTCACAATGTTCGCAGTAACTGCAGGATCAATACCACCAGTGTCATTTTCACTCAATGGTCTTACTGAAGACGCCTCTGTTCTCACACCACTTTGGTGGCCATCATTCAAGTCAGGCAGTCTAGGCAGTTCAGGCAAGTCATTATCATCATCATCACAGTCCAAGCTGGCAGGTATCATCGAAGTCTGGCCAAGAAAAAGTTACATCATCATCATCATCATCATCATCAACTTCTACAGTCTCAGAAGCATCTCTGGATGCTAGCCCTGGCTGTTTCACTGAAGATGCTTGCTCATGACCTTTCTTTTCCACTGTCTTCCTTTCAGTGCCTTTTGTTAATATCACACTGGTACGATCATGTCCTTGCATGGAGTTTGAAGTGCCTGGCAAATCAGACTTCTGCAAACAGCCAGCATCCTCATCTGAAGCATCACTGATTTCATGGACAGTGGTAGTTGTCGGTTGTTGATCAGATGTCCCAGAAGCTGCTGCAGAGAAACCTGCATCGAAGTCTCCATCTGAAGCTGACGTCACTGAAAGTGAAAGTAGATCATGCAAAATCAAATATTTCCTTTTTCTTAACAAAGTGTTTTTACACTTAAAAAGAAACAAGAAACCAATTTTCTTTTATAACACAGTGACTGTTCCTTTATCCAAACTTCACCCAAAATCTAAAACACAGAAACAAATCAAAAGGGAACACAGACATATAAGAAATGGTTAATAAGAGAGGAAGAAGGATAGGGGATAAGGGGGATAGAAGGAATTATAGGAATGATGGCTGAATTACACATTATTATGATGTGTGCAGGTGGTGAGGGGGCTGCCAATTATAATAACAATGCTTTGCCAATAATTTTTTCTTCAAACTAAAAATCGCTTTTAAAAGATCAGGCTTGATGTCAATTTGTAAAAAAGGTGATTTTTTTTGTTTAAGAAGGCTAAAGTAAGTTCAAATGAAAAAAAAAAAAAAACCCTTTTTGGCCCTTATATTTCTGAAGTTACCTTGATCCTGTTGGTGTTGGACAAGACGATCATCAAGCATCTTACAGATCTTGTCACCTGCGCAAACAAGAAGTCCTTTAAAAAATGTGTCAGTTTCATCATGGTAAAATCCAGTGTTTTATTACTGTTCTTTTACAATCTTTTCATACGTGCACGACTCTGTATGAGATCCATCTCGTCTGTTTTCTGTCCAGTTCCCTTTCCCATGACACTATATACAAAATAAGGTAATTGCTTCAAAAGCACACGTGCTGATGTTGTGACTATGGCCACAACTGCATCCTGAAAAAGGTTTTGCAGTGAATGTAATTTTTTTTTTTCATAAACCATAAAAATATCGTTCCAAAGGCATGACAAACCCAAACAAGTATACATACCAAAGTGCTGAAGAATTTTACATTCCTTCCCTGTTGACAAGGGAAGAGGGTACTTTTTCAAAGACTTCAGAGCCTGAAAAAAAAAAAATACCCAAACTGCAAGATCAAGAACTGTGAATGTATTTCTGACCTCTGTGAATATACTAATGACCGAATTTCATCAGGCTACAAAAAAAATGATGAGGAATAACTGGATAAGAAATCTGGTAATGTTCTCTATAAAACAGGGCTGAATTACTGGCAGAGCAATCATTTCTTGATGAAAAGAAAACATATTAATCCTGTAACATGAACTCATAACAAAGATAGCCAATGGCCTGAATTCTTGTTTAGAATCATTCCCATAATGTTGACCATTCTCTGTGAATGACAATTTTCTTAAAAAAAAAAAAAAAAAAAAGGTACAGAAATATTTCATATCCTTCTATTATTGGTCTGTCATAACAGCACACATTTCAGATACACATACAAATCTTGTTTCTTCTACTTGTAGAAAACAAATGAGTAAATGTTTAGAAAGTTTTAATAAACTTTATTTAAAAATTTCTCATGACAAACCTGTTTTTTCAGTTGTCTATATGACTATCTTCCCAAATCTTTTGTTTATCATCTGTTTACTTAAATTCAGCAGCTATCCAGCTTTTGTGGTCTCACTACTTGGATGTGGTGCAGCAAATGTAGGACTAGTCAGCTTGACATAATATTCAGATTAACAATAACTTTTAAAACATGATAATCCTCCCCCCACCCCCCCCTCCCCCTCCTTCTTGCTGCTATCATCCTCCTAAGGTCAGACTGACGTCAAACTACAAGCAATTAGGTTACTAATTTACGTCATGTTTTAATACCTTGGAATAGATATATTCGCTTTTCCAGCCCTTTTCCTTGGCCTCATCTCTCCATTCCACCAGCCACTGTGAAAACAGGGGGTTTGGATCTGGATTTTTCTTCCTTTTGCGCTTCCCCACAAGAGAATCAGGTGGTGGTCCATTGGACATAGTTTCCTCAGTTCTGTTTGCTGTTACCTGGCCTTGACTTCCATTAGCTGTTGTGGATGGAGAAAAAAAAAAAAAAAAAAATGAAGCAAATCATACTTTTAAAATAATCATAGCATACAAATTCTTTTGACAATCATTTTAGACATTTATTTCAGCACTGATAAGCTCCAAACAAGATTCAACATGAACCAGTCTCTCTATTCATTAAAAAAAAAAAAAAAAAAAAAAAAAAGTAGCAACAAATAGTCATTACAGGCATTGCATCAAAATTAATGTAATATCAGAGTAAGTCAATGGTTCAAACTTTTATTCATTGCTTATTTATGCACTCATCAGTACTTTTTATGATTATTTGGTTTCACAGAGTTTATTTTTCCGTTATGGCAGAAATTGACACAACTTGCATTTTCCAATCTATCTCTTAAAATCAAATTGCGTGCATACACACACACACACACACACACACACACACACACACACACACACACACACACACACTTAAAGAACACACACAAATTAGAAGGCAAAACCAGGATCATGAAAAAAAAGAGATCAAATTGGAGGGAGGCATAGAAAGATACAATGAAGATAAAAATGGTGAGGGAGTGGAGAGTTGGGGGGGGGGGGGGGAGAAGAATGAAAAGGAGATGTAGAGTGGGAGAGGGGGAAGAGGGAGGAGGGAGGGGAAGGGTTGTAGAACTTTGTAGATGTTGACTATAGTTATTTCATTCACAATGTCACTATGAAATACATCTAGATGAGTGTGCGTGCATTGTGTGTGTGTGTGTGTGTGTGTGTGTGTGTGTGTGTGTGTGTGTGTGTGTGTGTGTATGTGTGTGTGTGTGTATGCGCACGCATGTGTGCATGCGCACGCATGTGTATGTGTGTGTGTGTGTGTGTGTGTGTGTGTGTGTGTGTGTGTGTGTGTGTGTGTGTGTGTGTGCGCACACATGTGCTCAGCACACCCACTGATTTAACATCAACACCAACAGGCAACACAGCACTTAGTTAACTGTGTTATTCTGTAATATGTTAAACATTACATACAGCGCCCGTGCGCGCACACACACACACATACTATTGAGCCTACACACACAGAAATATTGCACACACACTGAATTATGTTTAAAGAAAAAAAAAAAGTGACAGAAAAATGTACAAAATGGAGACAAAAAACAACAAATTACATAAACACACAAAACAAGATGTGAAGTGATGTAGATTGTGTTTACAATACAAAATTTACATGTAAATTTCCTTCGTCTTCCTCCTCTGTTAATGACCATCAATCGAAACACTGATCATTACTGTCATGCTTGGGGTGCGTGTTTTGGGGGATTAAAGAAAAAAAAAAAAAAAAAACCCACACTTTGAACTAGATGCAAAGTGAGATGACTGCAAGTGGAAATCTAAACAAATCTTAAATAAATGTTAGGGAACCGAAAAAAAAAAAAAAAAAAAAAAGGACAAACAAATCACAAGACAAAACACAGAGTTTGAAGTTGGACAGCAAGGAGGATATGACTTTTTCAGACATTACAAACAAGAGACAAATGTGAAAAAAAAAAAAAAAAAAAGAAATGAACGAAACAAAAATACCAATTCCTTCATGAACTCTCAAATCTCTCTCTCATGAGTCATGGCTGCAGACGCAGTACCAGCAGCAATAAAAGCATAAAGCAATATTTTAATTTCACAGAACAATCACAGTACATGATTTTGCTCAGAAGAGAGAGAGACAGACAGAGAGAGAGAGAGAGAGAGAGAGAGAGAGAGAGAGAGAGAGAGAGAGAGAGAGAGAGAGAGGTGATTTATGTGTGTGCACGGGCCGTTTGTGTGCGCGTAAATGCACTCATAAATTCATAGTTACGGCAAAATGCATCATTTTAAATGAAACATCTAACCTGGACAACAAATCAAACAGATGGTAGCACTGAATATTAAAATATCAGTCACACTCACGTCTGTTTACCCACCAAGTAGTACAGAATAATTTCTTCTTTGAGTTACCCGCCCTTTCATGACGTTGTTTTATAATCACCGACTACTAAACGATTCACAGCAAACAATAACAGCATCTCCACACCCACCTCCCTTCAGAATATTATTCTTGTATTACTTTAACTCTTTGATTACAATATTTTTTTATTTTATTTTCATTTTGGCTTATGTCTTTACGAAATATAAGAATTAATTTCACCGGCAAAACCGGAAATTATAATTTTTAATTTCAATATGGCTCTGGAATGTTTTCGTCGGCAACCGAACTGAGAGCACCAACACTTCGATTCCATTAGGATTCTTTCTTGTCCATTTCCATAACCGACAAAAGTTTAATCACAACCACAATACAGGATGCCAGCGTCAGAAGAGCAGCACAGGGTATAATGCTGATAAGTCAAATTTGTTTGAAAAAACAAAATGATAAATCAATATAAACGAAAATACCAGAACATATCGACTGTAGTTTTACTGTTCAGTTTCAAGTTTGCCCAGTTCAGTTGTTCGCCAAGAAAGTCATTCATCAAAGACGCGAGTGAGCAGACCTGGAGATCTCAGGGGCCTGCACTTTCGACAATCACTGACTTCAAGTAACGTCGTCTTTCTCATGTGTTTTCCTTCCGTCAAGGATTCATGAGAATTTTGAAAAGTAAAATTCAAAATGCACACTACCATAACAAAGCCATTTAAAAAAAAAAAAAAAAAAAAAAGTTAAATTGTGCCGAAAATATCTCGATGGGAAAATGGAGAAAAAAAAAAAATTGATTTACTTAATGTGATAAAAAAACTTTTAGCATGTCAGTTGATGCCAGGTGACAGAGAGGGTTTTCAAGCAGAAGAAATCTTCCACCACAGTGGTTCAGACTCATGACTATCAGCTTTGCAGACAATCGCTCTACTCATTTGTCCATGACCAGGCCCCTTACCCCTGACCCTAATACTAACCATAACATTAGATTAACCAAACTCCCTGCTTAACGCTGAGAGTACAAACAAAAACAAAAAAATGAAAACTCAATTGTACTTGTAGACTGAGGGCAATGGAATTGCCTTCTCCTTTCTAAATAGTTTGGTGATTCCACAAGCTGCTGGTTTTCTTTTTCTTTTCTTTTTCTAGTATACATGCTCCAAGGCTTTTCAGTGTTTTCTTCAGTTTGGTATTTTCCTATGCTTGTCTTCATGTTTGCTCCAGTTTTGTGATTGATTCTTGAGATTTTCTTCAGTATGATGATTATCTTCTTTTAGTCAGTTTATTATTGCATGCATGCACATGCATGCAAACGCATATGAACATGTGCATGTGCATAGTCAAACATACACATATTCGTTATGTGTACACTCTTAGATATCAGAAAAAGAGAATTGCAATATTGATATCACAAGAAATTTAAATCCAAGTTTGAGTGTGGTGTGGTGGTGTGGTGGTGGTGGTGGTGGTGTGTGTGTGTGTGTGTGTGTGTGTGTGTGTGTGTGTAATTACACACACATTCAGGTGTGTTCCTGGAAAATGTGTCCAAATGTTGGTCGGATCAGCTAATTCTTTTTTGGTTCCATGTCACTTAGGTGAACAATAAGTGTTTTTTTTTTTTTTTTAAATTCCATTTCAGTGAGGTGAACGACAAGTGGCTTGATGCCTATAATGACCGCGTGGCGTCCCCCTGTACACCTTCACACAGTGCATGACCCTATCAGACATCCAGGCAGATGGGGACTACAAGTTTAATCATTGCTGACCTGGGCACTGGCAGCTATGACATGAAATTGAAAGTTTACAAAAGTGAGTTTTGTTTCACTTCCTTTGTCAGCCTCTGTGGACAGGAAGCTCTATGGATCAGGGTCATCTTTTTTTTTTTTTTTCCTCAGTTGAAAGCATGCAAGTGAATCTTTATCCAGAGATACTATGAATTATGATTGAATCTGCCCCATAATTTTTGGATTACAAAATGCCTTTGAATGTAAGTGTGCATCCAGTAATGATTTTTTAAAATGTTCTTTCTTAAAAAAAAAAATAAGGTGCTTTAGAACATAAGACATATTGATGTAATTTCAGTGCATATGAAGCTGCAGTGAACCGTTTTATAAGCTGATATGATATTCAAGACATGTTAATATTTATAACCATAGATGAGCACATGGATTTGAAACATGGTGTGGTGTTTATATGTCCAGGACTGATGGGCACATTAGATGATTAATGCTCTGAGCTGTGTAGAGACAGCCTTTGCACATGATCACAGGTCTTGCAGGCATGCTGGCTAATGCAGCTGGATGACAAAAATGATTTAACTATGTGTGATGATTTAGATACTCAGTATACAGTGTCCTGATCAGAATTTGAGACAACTGTAAGATCTTCTAGTACTTACAGAAATTATGGTGTATGGTCTATAGGTCAGTTGAATGTGGAGGTATATAAATGGAAACATAAACACAAATCAGGGAGGGATTTTTTAACAAATAAAACAGGTTGAAATCTTCACCATTGACTCCTTGTGGACCTAGCACAGTGGTAAACTCTGTGTGCAGAAAAGCTGGTTGAAGACAAATTGAGCCTCATGTGCCAAAAAGCAGTATTACATAACACTTCAAGCAAACAAGGCAAATGATTAAATATTTCCACATAAGGCAAGTGTGTGGTAGTGTTGCATAGATTTCCTGATCAAGACTTTTTCTGAACCATTTTTGTGTGTGCAGCAAAATTTCCACATTCAGGCACCTTCTCCTTAAGGATTTGCTTGTTTAGAGCCATTGTATCAGATTTACCTCTGAAGAAAGACTTGATCCCTCCTTTTAAAGAATTTTTGGGGGGTATTGTTAAGAAGCTGTCCTCCACTATCAAAGTGAAAAAGAAACAAATCCAAAAGCATTTGTTGGTAAGAAAAGATGATGATCTTTTAATTTGTCATCCCATCCACTATCAAAGTGAAAAAGAAACAACTAAAGCATTGTTGGTATATTTTTTTTCCAAGATGATGAGCTTTTAATCTGTTAAGCAGGCCCATAGTATACAAAAAACATGTGAGTCAGAAGTATTACTTATTTTGATTTTAAATTTGAAACAGATTAGACTGCTGGACTCTTGTCACTTTGGTTGGTGAGTTTGCGTGAACACACACGCATGCACACACACACACACACACACACACACACACACACACACACACACACACACACACACACACACTCGCATGCATGCACACGCATGCAACGCACATACACACACACACACACACACACACACACACACACACTCACAGAGAAATGATTACATGTATGTGTTAGCATGTGTGTGTGCGTGAGAGAGAGAGAGAGAGAGAGAGAGAGAGAGAGAGAGAGAGAGAGAGAGAGAGATCAGATTCAGATAATTTATTCATAACAGGCCATGGCCCCTAACGAAGGGGTGTGTAAGCATACACAGAGCATGCATGTGCTCATATGTGATGCCAAACTGTAAGTTCAAAAACCAAAATTGTAATTTTAAGACCAAGGTAAGTACGTGTTAGCTTTTTTTTCCCCCCCAATTGATCATTTATTTTAAATGGATTCTGACTACCATGCATGTACGCACCATGCCACAAGAGATAAAGAAAAGAAGGGTGGGAGGGAGGTAAGGGGGAATTGTGCAATGATATATCTTCTCTCTCTCTTTATCTATCTGTCTCTGTCTCTGTCTCTGTCTGTCTGTCTGTGTCTGTCTGTCTGTCTGTCTATGTATCTGTGTATCTATCTATCTATGTATATATCTGTCTGTCTGTCTGTCTATCTATCTATCCGTCTGTTTGTCTGTCTGTCTGTCTATCTATCTACATATGTATGAGAGAGAGAGAGAGAGAGAGAGAGAGAGAGAGAGAATGAGACTAAACAAGTGCACTAAGTATGATTTATTAAGTGCTTTGACTTGTACAGAAACTAGACACAAGTATTTCACTGCAGACTCTATGAAGACCTTGTTCCAAAATGTTCCATCGGACATGATTTTATTTTTTTAAGGAAATATATCTATATCTTTCATTGGATCTGATTGATGTATGGCCTTTCACGACATTTTTTTTTTTTAATTGGATTTTGAACTTTTGAAAGAATTGGGTTTTTAGAAATGTTTGTTTCAACGTAGTTGTTACTTAAACCTGCATTCAGGATTGACATGGCCTGGGTCGTAGAGCTGGGGTATAAACCAACATGACTTGACATGATCATTCCAACTTTTTTCTCCTTTCTAAACAGACACAAACCTGATGAGTGAACACACCATCATTGACCTGCCCACTGGGGTTGCCCACCCTTTTATATGGACACTCTGGAACCAAGAACACCGGGTAGGTACTTCAAATAAACCTAATAGTCATTGCTTAGTTATTGGGTTTGCATGACTTGGTAATACTTTTTCATTGCACTTTGAAGTTTGATTTTCTTAAAAACAGATGTTTACAGTTGTTGTTTTATTTTTAACTCTGCAAAGAGAAAGCTTTGTGTGTTATGATTTAGTTTTCTCAGATTCTATGCACTATTTTTCATTATCACTGAGAGTATTTATATAGCATCTATCTTGCAGAGATCAAGCTGTCAGCTCTCTATAATGCATGCTTGCCTTTACACAGTGGGCTGCCTACCTGGGCAGAGCTGACTGAAGAACTGCATGAACTGCATGCTGGCGCTAATGATACAGTCGTTTCCAATGTCATTCAGTTGAATATGAGTCACTCATTTTTCACACACTCCTTCATTGCATCCTTTGTCAGTGATCATGCTAGGAATGTTGCAAATGGTCCGAACATTGACTACACTGCACTGTCACTCTCAGCAACTAATGTCTTAAGCAGTCCCCAGAGATAAAAAAAATCAGTGACAACATGTGAGGTAGGTACTCTGAAATGGGGCTCCAGGTTAGGTTTATATTTTATCTAGAGCTTTTCAAGTTGATGGGAGACTCAGAGTCTGGTTTTGCTCATTGTTGAAGAGGAAAAGTATTGATTTTTGTCGCACACTCACCTCCATTATAGCATGCTCAGATCTACATCCATAAAAAAAAAATTCACTGACCACTTACTGCTTGTTGTCTCCTCAGAGAAATGTATAACGAAGGCATAGTGCGACATAATGTTCTGATTAAATTCTGCCACTACACACAAAGCGATCGATTTGGAATTTGACCCTGATGCTCATGTTACTTTAGAATTAATGTATTGATTTTTCATTCCGATGCAGTCTCTATTCTTATCCAGCTGTCAGTGCAAGCAAAATAAACTGGGCTCTGGAGCGGCAGCTAAAAAAAAAAAAAAAAAAAATTGATGTTCTACATTTGCAAACGTATGTTCCTGGCTGTTACTGGTTAATGAGATCACTGTATGTGTATACGAATCATCCATACCATCAGCCAAAGTAGTCTTCTCTTTGAAAAGTAGGCGAGAAAGATTGGACATGTGTGCAGGATGTTGTGCTATCAATTCTTGGTAACTGTTCACAGGGAATTTTTCAGATGCTCATGCTCACACGTTCTGGATTATGATTTGTAGATAATTTACTTTGGTTTACATTAGTGCTCAAGACTCACATGAAGGTAGAAGTATTTCATTGCATATGTCGGCTTTTTCATAAATGAAAGACAGATGAAACAGAAATCAAATGCTGTGCAGATGACAAGGAGTTGTTGACTTCTTTGATTTCTGTGACTAAAGGCATTAGGGATCTGGCTGGCTTGGTGGGTAATGTGTGGTTTTTTTTTTTTGTTCTGAGGTCTGGGGCTTGACTCCCATCTCGAGACAGCTAAGTTGGAAGAGGTTTTTCTCTTCGCAGTTAACATCTTTGCAGAATTCAGTCCTCTTCTAGTCCTTGGGTCGAGATTTGAAATTGAAGTCTCATGCATGAACACATACATTTAAAAAAAAAACCAACTTGCATGCATCTTATATCCTGCTCCATCTTTCCGAAAAGATGAGAGGATCATGTACCAGTGGAATGGTGGACACACAGAAATGAAGCACACGCGCACTGGTGTTGTGTGTAGATATCATCCCTGAAATGTGGCAACCTACATGGAGGGGTTGAAAAGTTGCATATGCAGAAGTCTCTCAAGTGGTGAACCTTGCAGCTTTAGCCAAAAGAAGAGAAAAAACGTAAAGAGAAGCAGAAAAACTAGCCTTAGTAATGTGTGAAAACATGTAAAAGTGAAAAGAGTGAAGACACACGGATGTACAGGAAGCAAACCCACAAAAACCCAACAGCAAAACTGTCTGCTCCATTGCACCACCCTCATGACCAGACTGAAGTAAACATAACCAACCAAACACCATGACACACACAGAGGCATGCTCTCTCTCTCTCTCTCTCTCTCTCTCTCTCTCTCTCTCTCTCTCTCTCTCTCTCTCTCACACACACACACACACACACACACACACACACACACACACACACACACACACACACACACACGCACGCACACGCATGTGTGCACATGTATACAAACACACATACTCACTCCCACACGCAAACAGAAAACCCCCACACCATTCTAGGAACAAACATGAATAATTATTGTTTCGAGAGACTTCAGCTGGAGTTTTTGGTGTTTTGTTTTTCAGCCATTGCTGTAGCCTCTGGCCCTACTTATACGTGTACAAAAACCTGCGCCCTTACTTCAAATTCACACTGCCCCCACTGGACATTCACCCAGTGGAGCAGGACCTCTGGGATCAGGCAAGATGGTGAGCAACATTTCAGAATCATTCTGTCAGGAAATAAAGAGATAAAAAGAAGTCTGTCATGAAATAAAGAGGTAAAAAGAAGACTGTCATGAAATAAAGAGAAAAAAAGAAGGCTGTCACGAAATAAAGAGGTAAAAAGAAGTTTGTGATGAAATAAACAGGTAAAAAGAAGTCTCAGTTCCTGTGGCCCTTTATACCCTGTTTCAATAGTGACTACAGTTCCTATTTCCCCTCTGTATTCATAATTGTGGAGATTCCTCATCGGTGCCAGCAGCAGATCATATGGGGACTGGAGGCATTGGTGATGGTCTCCCTCAGCTTCCAGTAGTGGACAGTCACTCCAAACGTCACCTCATTTTCTACATAATGTCATTTTTAATGTAAGCAGTAGACACAGTTTAGGTCTAGAGACTTCAAAAATGTAACACTTTAATCATGGATACTTTGTTTTTAATTGTGTCAGATTTGCTATTGTTACTTGCATTGCTTTAGAGTGAAACCAGTTTGAGAACGTCGGTTTTGCTATCGGAGCTATGCTGAAATACATTCCATGATGCTTTTCAGTAGGGTGTTAATGACTTAAGCCTAACCACTGTCAGTGACAAGAATACCTCTTGATATCCCTCTCCTGAAGTACTGAAAAATAAGATCTGATATGATAGATAGGAGTTGTAATGGGGAGGTAATTCTAAAACAAACATAGAGGGGGGAAAGGATCTGGAATAAGAAAATCAAGCCTTTTTGAAGGGAGGAAGTCTCAACTGGAAAGTTTTTGTTGGGAAGTGTCACTCTGTCTCATTACCCAGCATGCTCATCTATGTCTGTGCCAGTTAGTGTATTTGCCATCCTGCTTCAGCATGTAGTTATGAGCAAAAATGACGGCAGAAAACCAGAAAATGTCTTGCAGATTTGTAAATGTTCTGAAGCATCCTTCTTGTATAACCTAAATATTGCTCAAAAGTGTGGGACATTTGATGATGTTAGTATCCTTAGGCTGGGCTGTGTTTTTAGCTTTTGTGTGAAACATTATGATTAATGATTTCTATATAAAAAAAAAAAATCCACCTGAGAGAAGTTTGAGATGAGAGATAGATATTTGTGTAACAGCTGTTTGTTTGAAATACCAGATCCAGAATGTGAAGATACCTGTGCCAGATCAAGAAAGCCATTCAGCTTCCAACGGTTTTTCTGACAAGTTTGTTTACATATTGTCAAGAGATTGAAACCAACCTCATGGATTAAACGAGTCTGTTTTGGGTGTACATTTCATTTTTTGATGAGGCATTTGAATCTCAAAAACTGAACTAGAACTCAATGATTTGGTGGTTGTTGTTTTTTTTAATCAAGAAAATGAAAGTATTCAATGACATTTACATCTTGCATATATATCACTCACCAGGGGCAGATTGGGGAAGAGATGGGGTGGGAAGGGAAGTCGGGGGGGGGGGGGGGGGGGGGGCTTAGAAGGAAGGAAGTTACAGGGTGTCTGGACCCAGCCTCTTTCTGGCCTTGCTGTTCAACATAAAAGTTATTGAAACACCCTAGAAATCAAACGAAACAAACCTTTGAAATCAAGAAAGCATAACATCACCATTACCGTTTGCTTATGTGGTCCTCAT
>JADBJO010007728.1:20000-22500 GCA_016801955.1 Conus betulinus | reverse complement strand
ATGGTGAAATAGTAAGTCATATATGCTAAGTCCTTCTTTGTAAATTGGATAGAGCTGACCAGAAAAACACAATAAAGAAATTGGCCAGTAAAGAGAGTCCACCCAGAGACGCCTGTCCCACTGAGCTTTCATCATGGTGTGCCCATGCTACAGCCAGGTATTCCTCAGCTTGGAAAGGGAAGCAAACGATGAAAAAAAAAAAAAACACTCGGTGCATCCAGGTAAATAAGAGCTGAACACTTCTGCATGTATGCGAGGCTTATTGTATGTGATTTGATGGTTTAGCCATGCCTGGTTTGTCCTGCCAGATGGAGCTGCCCAGTGTTCCTGTCTACCTGAGCGTGAACGGTTTGTATGACGTCGAGTACAGGATCGTCACTTCCTGCCGTAATGGATGTGTCTACACACTGAAAAGGTGAAAATGAATTCCTTGTTCTTAAACATTTGAGTTTGTCTGTGCATGTGGCGAATTGTCTGTGTGGACATGTTGCCTAGGAAACTGAAAATGACATGTTGTCATTTGCTTGATCTTGTGATCTTAAAGTCAGTACGGTTTTGTACCAGTATATTGAGAATGAACAGAAAATTTCTTTCACCTGACTGAGTCAAGCTGGAATCAGTCAGGACTGGCACGGATCAAGAGAACATGTCTGCTTTACTTCCTGGGTCATCCAGGCCCCACTGTCCTTCACTGTGTGTGTGGTGCTTCAGTATAGCTGTGCTGTTGTGATCTGCTACTGTTAAACTGTTCCCTGCCTACGTGGCAAACTAGTTAAACTGTCATGGGTTTCCCTGATTTTTTCCCTCATAGGTGGTACAGTGGAAGAGAGGAGTGTTAAATATGCTATGAATAGACATAATTTCAGTGCTATTTTAGGGTGTCAGGCTGTTCTCCATATTGAACCTTGAACTAATTAACAGGTGAAGCATGACACCAAAGTGGACGGTCAACGAGTATGCTGGCCCAGCTTCATGCAAGTGAAGATGAAGGGAGAGAAATTGTTGCATTGATTTCTGTGGAAGCAGTGCTTTAGATGTTGGAAGATCCGAACTTTGTAAACGTAACATGTGCTTGAACAGTTGTTAGGTTACGGAGAACAGTGCCTCAGTTTTCAGGATATGTTTTGTTGGCAACGAAAAAGCAAAAAAAACACAGTCTGGGTAGACCCAAAACAATGCAAATATAATTTCTACATCACATTGCTTATAAGATGTGTTAAACAGAAGTTTAACTGTAGTTATATTTGATAGAAATCATCTTTAATAAAAAAAAAAAAAGAAAAACTTGTCAGAAGAAATTTTTTTTTTAATTGCATTCATATACACTGAAATGTCCTTGAGAGATCGGCCACAGGAGAAGGTGTCTGTCCATGTCAGTGAACTGCTTGGTGATAGATTGTATTTAAGAAGAAAAAAAAAAGGAGTATGGTTGTGGGTGCAGAGGGACGACGGGAGGGGTGGTGAAACACTGCATTGAGCTCAAGTCTCAGCCGGTGGGGATGGAGCGCATCAACAAGAACATCTATGTGGGCACCATGGACCAAATGTTGCACTGCTTCACTGCCAAGGTGACTGGACCAGTGTGTGTGTGTGTGTGTGTGTGTGTGTGTGTGTGTACATGTACACATTTGTACTTTGGTGTGTGTGTTTGTAGGACTTTTGTGTGTGTCTATACATATATATATATATATATATATATATATATATATATATATATATATATAATGTGGAATTATTGCTGGGTTTTTTTGTTTACCAAAGCTTTAAAATTTGCTAACAAATATACAAACATAACAGAGGCTGAGATGGAAATCATCTTCCACACTAAAAAAAACTCTACTCCACAGCAGTAATGATACTTGGACAAAAAAACCCAGCAATAATTCCACATTTGATGTCACAATGGGTTCATATGATGGTGCCGAAACATGTGAACTACTTGGACTATTCATGTTATCCAATATACAGAAAACACTTGGTAAACAGGTTGGCTTGTACAGAGATGATGGCCTCGCCGCACTAAACAATAAACCAAAAACCATCGAAAATAAGAAAAAAGAACTTTGCAAAATCTTCCAAAGCCATAACTTAAAAATCACAGTAGAAGCCAACAAGAAGGTAGTAAACTACCTAGACATAACATTAGACCTTAATGACCATGTATACAAACCATATAAAAAAACCTAATGATATACCCATCTACGTAGACATCAAAAGTAACCATCCACCTTCTATCCTAAAAACCATACCCAATGGCATAACAAAAGACTATCTAACCTCATGCAACGAAAAAGTATTCAACAGTGCAGCAGTTGAATACCAAGAGGCACTGAAAAAAAGTGGCTACAACTACAAACTACAATACAACCCAGATAATAACATGAACAGTAATAAGAAAAACAGGAAAAGGAAGATCATATGGTATAATCCCCCATATGATGGAAAGAATAAAGACTAATGTAGGAAAAGAATTCTTTAAAATTCTTATAACATCATTTCC
>JADBJO010007728.1:0-15000 GCA_016801955.1 Conus betulinus | reverse complement strand
ATTATAATCTTGCTTGCAGAAACCAACACTTCCAGAAGATGGGGAAGCCTGGTATGGACGTCTCTCAGTAGTGAAAATCTTCACCAGCTCTGGAATTGAAACAAAAAATGAAAGCTGTTGTTTTCCTTTCATGTCTGGAATGGGAGAATCAGGAATCAGCCTTCAGGCCCGAATTTACATTGTGTGTTTCAGGCATGCACAGAACCTTCCAGCGCGACCTGTACCCGAATTTACGTTGTGTGTTTCAGGCATGCACAGAACCTTCCAGCGCGACCTGTACCCGAATTCACGTTGTGTGTTTCAGGCATGCACAGAACCTTCCAGCGCGACCTGTACCCGAATTCACGTTGTGTGTTTCAGGCATGCACAGAACCTTCCAGCGCGACCTGTACCCGAATTCACGTTGTGTGTTTCAGGCATGCACAGAACCTTCCAGCGCGACCTGTACCCGAATTCACGTTGTGTGTTTCAGGCATGCACAGAACCTTCCAGCGCGACCTGTACCCGAATTCACGTTGTGTGTGTTTCAGGCATGCACAGAACCTTCCAGCGCGACCTGTACCCGAATTCACATTGTGTGTTTCAGGCATGCACAGAACCTTCCAGCGCGACCTGTACCTGCTGCGACTGAACGTGGCCAGAGAGTACGCCAAGGCCCTGGAGAACAGCATGAACCCCATCTCCTCTGACCCCACTGAACCCCTCAAACTGTCCGCACAGTCTGTATCTGTGGGTGTTTGTTGTGCGTGTGTGTGTGTGTGTGTGTGTGTGTGTGTGTGTGTGTGTGTGTGTGTGTGTGTGTGTGTGTGTGTGTGTGTGTGTGTGTGTGCGTGTGTGTGTGTGTTTGAGCAATTTAAAGAATAAGAAGATAAAAGAATAAATAGGAAAAGGATGGATGGAACAATAACATGGATATGGAATGAACAAACTGAGGAGCAAAGGAAACTATTGAAAAAAAAAAAAAAGAAAAAAGAACAGTCAAATGCATGTATGGATGAGTGATTAAATAAAACGAACAGAAGTGAGCTGATCAAAAGAAAAATACACGCTAGATGATCCTCTGACGAGTTCGTGTTTTCTTGACTTTATAGATAAACAGGTTGAAAGAGATGCTTATAAATGAAGATTGATTAGACTACATTAGATTAGACTCGCCTAGACCAGACCACACCAAACAAAACCAAGACATATTACAATAATTCTGACACATAGAGACAAATTGCCATCATTTTCAGACTATGAGGCCCTTTGCATCGTACACTTGGCATTGTTCTTGAAAATATTTACACATGCTTCTCTTGTACAAATTATAACATGCAAGTTTGTTTGTTGTAATCTGGTGACTATGTAATAAAACTGTGCTCTTTGTTGAGAGTGGACACCAGCTGTTTATTCTGCAAGTGTTTTTGCCCATAGGGCTGCTTTTATGTATTTTTGTCGCACTGTTAAGTTATTAGGAATGTTTATGATGTTGAGGCACAAAATCAGAATGCCTGGATTCATCAGCACAGCCTAATGTGTGGCGTCATCAGCATGGCCTGATTTTATCAGCCTTAATGAAATCAAGAGATTTGTGGTTGAGGTAGGAATTTAATATAAAGGGTTATTTGTTGTTTGTTGCAGACCATAACATCTTTCTTAGGGCAATTACGGCTGGGCTGTGGTATAAAACTAATCAAACAGCATGGCCCTGTGAAGTATTTCGAGCCACATCAGTTTTCTGTATTTCAGTTGATTTTTCTCACTTTCATTCATGCAGATTTGCAGAAATTTTGTTTCTTTTATAAAAAAAAAAAAAAAAAAAAGAAGAAAAAAAAAAAGAAAAAAAGTAGCAAGTGTAAGTTGAAAAGAAAATTAATGGAACAGGTACAGTTGCACTTTCATGTTGATCATATGACAAGCTGCGGAATGATTTGTATATTCTTTTTAATGTTTATGTATAATCCCTATGATCTGAAAGGGATTTCGAATAAATCATTTTGCTTCCCCCACCCCCCCCCCCCCCCCCCTCCCTCATCTCACTCCTCTGCATCCCCCCCCCCTTCCTTCTTCTCCTTCCATGCAGTTTTCCCCTCCCCCCTACTGTCTTTCCCCCCTACCCTTCTCACTCGTTCATCTGAATACAGATGGAATGAGTGGCCTGTGTGCAAGACAGTGCCTAAAGATTGGTGATCTTTGATTCGTCAGGTTCAAGGCATTGGACCGACCTTCAAGCTGATCGTTAACCTGCAGAACACGTCTCTGACCCAAGCCTCCACCAACCTCATCATCGCCTTCGAGTATGACGACAGACTGTACTCCTTCCGCAAGAAGTTCTTGCCAGTAGGTTGAAAACGTGCGTGTGCATGCTTTGAAGAGTTTGTCTCTACACATGTGTGCATTGCATGGTTGTGTGAGAGTACGTGCAAAGTAGATCAGATCTCAGTGTGTGCCTATATCTGCCTGCCTGTGCTAAGTTTTCAGTGTGTGTGTGTAATGGGATCAGTGATCATTGCTTCATCAGCTATTTTCAGTTAGGCCTATCCCCTTTGAAACTGAGCCAGATGAAAACAAAAGCAATGACTTTGTTGATCTGTTACACAACATTATCCAATCAGAATAAAAACACAAACATTATCTGTCATTGTCAATCACTACAGGAGTCAAGTGACCAAACCTTCTGAGGACAGAGGTTAGCAGAGTGCCCTGATGTTTCATGCAGGAACCATGAAGTCGGAGTATTAAGTCATTGTCTGTTTTTATCTCTTTATGTCTCCAGCTGATGTTTTGTTTTATTTGTTTTGTAGGTCCCAATGCTGGTGCCAGGGCTGAACTACACCTTTGATACATTTGTTGACTGCAAGAACGACAAAGGAGTTTCTGACAATGTCAAGGTAATTACATGTAATGTAGATATGACTTCGAAAGTTTAGGTGATTACATGTATTGTAGATGTGACTTTGAAAATTAAGGTAATTACATGTATTGTAGATGTGACTTTGAAAGTTGAGGTAATTACATGTATTGTAGATACAACTTTTAAAATTGGGGCAATTACATGTATTGTGGATACGTCTTAGAAAATTGAGGTAATTACATGTATTGTAGATATGTCTTTGAAAATTGAGGCAATTACATGTGTTATAGATATGAACTGTGAAAATTGAGGTAATTACATGTATTGTAGACATGATTTGAAAATTGAGGTAATTATATGTATTGTAGATATGACTTTGAAAATTGAGGTAATTACATGTATTGTAGATATGTCTTTGAAAATTGAGGTAATTACATGTATTGTAGATATGTCTTTGAAAATTGAGGCAGTTACATGTATTGTAGATATGACTTTGAAAATTGAGGCAATTACATGTATTGTAGATGATTGATTTGAAAATTGAGGTAATTGACATGTATTGTAGATATGACTTTGAAAATTGAGGCAATTACATGTAGATATAGATATGTCTATGAAAATTGAGGTAATTATGTGTATTGTAGATATGTCTTTGAAAATTGAGGCAATTACATGTATTGTAGATAAGTCATTGAAAAGGATGCAGAGATATTAAACAAAATCACAAGCAAAAAATGGAAAGAAAATAAGAAAAATGTAATATTGGTGATTGAGGTAGGTTATCAGAAGTCATTTTGCTTGTTTTGCTCCCTTGTTTGTAGTTTTTTTTTTTTTTTTAAGTTTTATTAACATAGAAATATATATTGATCTTACTTGAGATGTTCAATATGATTAGCGTTTTGGGATTGATTTCAAAATTGTGCATCCACATATCCAGAATGTTTCAAATTTCCTGCTGTAACAGTAGTCACTACCCCCCTTTTTCTCTATCATGTTAATTCCTTGTCATAGTTTTTTGTGTGTGTATATATGTTTGCTCTCCTGTGGTTACTGTTTTAAGTCAGCAGGTGCCTGGCTGAGTCTTCAAGTGATTATTCTGTCTTCTCACTTTACATCCCTGGTTTTCAGGTGTTTGTGCTGAAGCAAGGCAAAAGCGTTCCGCTCATCACAGGCGTCATCAGCATGCCTGTGGCAGAGGTAGTGGTGATGTCATGATGAACAGGGAACCAGTGCAGTCCATGGAAAATCAGTGGCAGTGAATTAGCTAGTGATTCAGAATTTGGTTGGGATGGGGTATAAGTGTGTGTGTGTGTGTTTGTGTATGCAGTGTATGTGAGATAAAGGGTTAGAGAGAAGGGAAGGGAAGTGGGGTGGGGAGTGTGTGCGGTGGAGGAGAAGGAGTGGGAAGGAGTGGTCAAAGGTTGTGGTTCCTGAGTTTGAAAAAAGTAATTGTTGTAGTGTTTGTGTTGTAAGAAATTGAATGGAGACAGCCTGTTCTTCCTTTTTGCCTCCGACTATGTCTGTCTCTCTTTTATGCTCTGTCTGTCTGTCTGTCCGTCTGTCTCATTTGCCCTTCCCCTGTCCTTTTTATTTTGTGTAAAATTATATGTACTTTTTCTAGTGTTCTGAAAAGACAAATGACAAGTATGAAATGTGTGTGCAGATGTGCAAACATGTTTTGCAAGGTATTGTTATGAGACCAGAATCTCTGTGTATAAATTTCTTTTTTTTTTTTTTTTTTTTTTTTTTCCATTTGACTCAGTTTTGATAAGTGTATCTAATGCCAGTCCATAACTGTATGAGTTATTTGTAACTTGGATCTCTGTGCAAATTGAAAGGGTCACCATAGAGGCAAAACTCTGGAACACTCTGCGACAGTAGATGTTTTATGGCGTTTAGGAAACTTTATATTCATTGAAATTCCTTTCCCATCATGATCAGGTTGTAGAAATGAAATTCAGGGGATGTATTGTACCTTCATTAATTTGATGATGTAGGTATGGAGTCAGATCAAATGTTTTGCAAACATGTGTCACAGTTAAAGCAAGTTGTTGGTTTAGAGTTGAATTTTTTTTTTATCACACACACACACACACACAAACACACATACACATACACAATATAGATGAGATAGATAGATAGAAATATGGAATGGTGGTGGTCTCAGACAGTTGATTTTGCAGTATAATTCTCTCTGTCTCTGTCTCTGTCTGTCTGTCTGTTTCTCTCTCTTTTTCATACTGGTTATAAAGAAACCCTCTCTCTCTCTCTTTTCAGACTGGTTATAAAGAAAACCTCTCTCTCTCTCTCTCCCTCTCTCTCTCTTTTCAGACTGGTTATAAAGAAACCCTCTCTCTCTCTCTTTTCTTTTTCAGACTGGTTATAAAGAAACCCTCTCTCTCTCTCTTTTCAGACTGGTTATAAAGAACCCCCCCCCCCCCCTCTCTCTTTTCAGACTGGTTATAAAGAAACCCTCTCTCTCTCTCTTTTCAGACTGGTTATAAAGAAACCCTCTGTCTCTCTCTTTTCAGACTGGTTATAAAGAAACCCTCTCAAACAGATAATTGCTTTTCTGTTTTTCCTTCGCTTCCCAGACTTGCTTCAAGTCCTGATTCAGTGTGGGCACAGTCCGACCCAACAGGCGGGATAAAAATCAACCAGGCATCAAAACTGACTTTCTTTGTTAAGACACTCGACACATTGTGAGAGAACCATACATTTCAAACCCGTCTTCAGGTTTGGCTGATGATTATTTTACTCTTGGCCATTCGGAATGCTTGAATTCTTCTGCTTGAGCATGGCCGAGCTGAGTTGCCATTCTGTCAGTTGTTCTCACCTGACCTTCAAAAGAAAGCATATCAAAGTTCATCTGTTATCTAAAACACAAAAATTTGTCTTGCTCCCCCCCCCCCCCCCCCTTTCCCACTTATCTCTCTCCCTCTCCCTCACTCTCTCTTTCTCTCTCTCTCAGTCAGCAAAATGGTCACAGCACGTGCTATGATAAGTGATACAAAGTATATGTGAAGCCAACGTTTTTGTTGCTCCTATGGCGATGAACAATGTGATATTTGTTTTTTGTTAATGTGTGGTTAACCATTCAAAAAGTGTGAAGGCATAATTTACAAAAAAACATTTTTTTTTTTTTGCTTTTCACTTGTCCGTCCGTTTGGAGGGAAAATGTGCATGGAGGGTAATATTTGAAATATGTTAATGAAACGAAATATTTTTGGTGTAATTACAAATAAAAGAATGGTCAAGGCCTACCTGCCTTTGTTCCTTTTTTTAACGGGTTTTTCCTTCTTTCGTCTTTTTTTTTAATCCAGTGTTCCTATGTCTCCCATTTCCAATAAGATGTTGCCTCCATAGTTTGGTCTCTGTTGCAACCCCACTCTTCTCATTTACTTCATCCGTCTTTCTCCAGCACATGCATACTCCGACATACTCATGATTGCATATTACATGCACACGTGCATACCTTTACACACTCATGTAGGCATATGCGCGCGCGCACACACACACACACACACATGCTTGGTCATGCATGTGTCTATATTCTCTCTCTGTCTCTGTCTCTCTCTCTTTTCAGACTGGTTATAAAGAAACCCTCTCCCTCTCTCTCTTTTCAGACTGGTTATAAAGAAACCCTCTCTCTTTTCAGACTGGTTATAAAGAAACCCTCTCTCTTTCTCTTCAGACTGGTTATAAAGAAACCCTCTCTCTTTTTAGACTGGTTATAAAGAAACCCCCTCTCTCTCTCTTTTCAGACTGGTTATAAAGAAACCCTCTCTCTCTCTCTTTTCTTTTCAGACTGGTTATAAAGAAACCCTCTCAAACAGATAATTGCTTTTCTGTTTTTTTTTCCTTCGCTTCTTAGGACTTGCTTTAAGTCCTGATTCAGTGTGGGCACAGTCCGACCCAACAGACGGGATAAAAATCAACCAGGCATCAAAACTGACTTTCTTTGTTAAGTCGCTCGACACATTGTGAGAGAACCATACATTTCAAACCTGTCTTAAGGTTCGGCTGATGATTATTTACTCTTGGCCATTCTCATTTTCTTCATCCGTCTTTCTCCAGCACATGCATACTCAGACATACTCATGATTGCACATTACATGCGCACGTGCATACCTTTACACACTCATGTAGGCATATGTGCACACACACACACACACACACATATGTATGCATGGTCATGCATGCGCCTATATTCATTTCATGCATGCATGCACCTATGCATGCGCACACAGGCACCCACATTTCACAAAAAACCATACACCTCATAATACATTGATCACTATTTTTATTTGAATCACAGTCTGGAGAACGATACATAGTGTTGTGAGGATAACATCAAAGCTGAGCTTTCTCACCCTAAGGAGACCGCACGTAGGTAAAGACGCACATCTCAGGAAAGGGAAGGGAGGGGAGGGAGGGCAATAGGGAGGCGCTGGATCATCAAACATGGATACACCAATTAAAAGTCAACATCCTTTATACATTATGTAATCTTCATAGGAACTGTTTAAGCTGACGTAAGCACAATACACACAAAATAGTTTCTGTACATTTCTATAGTACACATTTTTATGCACACTTTTATGTCTTTTTCTCTTTTTGGTTTTTTTGTTGTTGTGTGTTTTTTTTTTCCCAAGCTAAGAGACAGTTTTAGTCATCACTGTAATACAAGCAATGCTGTATTTACATATGCTGGACATAACAAATACTGGACATGTATTTCGTATCTCACACACACACACACACACACACACACACACACACACACACACACACACATTCTTTTCTCTGCTGTGTCTTTCAGTCTTTCTTTTAGAGAGGAGGAGAGTAGTAAGTCTATTTAAGTGTTATGATGTAAAGAAAAGTCATTCATGCACATTAACATATTTCCTTGAGCACATCTATTCTGACTTTATGATATAATCATCTACTTTGTGAAGGCAAGAATTCCTTGATGGAGCTTTTTCCCCAATGCCCCCAGCCCCACCCCCACCCCACCCCCTACTCCCCACCCACCAGCTCCCTTCCTCTTTCCTCCATGTCTCCTACCTTTAGAACAAGATGAAAAATATCTGATAGCTGCATTAGCGCCAGCAGAGCAGCTGACCGAGGTACTTTACATTATGCTATCAACTTTGAGCAGAACTTTCTGTATTATCTTTTCAGCCAAAAGATCATGATGTAATGGACAACGCACTGGTCTAGGCAGTGAGAACAATCCTGAGTTCATAGTTCAAGCTGCATAGAGCACACAGCTCATTCTTGTCGAATGTTGAGTTTATAAGGTATGCATCAACTTTTATTTGACAGAAAGGAATGTTTCATTTGAAAGTTTTTTAGGTTTTTTGTTGATTTTCTTTTCTTTTTTTTTTTTGTAAGATTTTAAAAAAAATGCATGCAGCTCAATCTTTTCCAACATGTCTTAACTTTTCAGTAATTAAGTAAATTGACATTTTTGTTTCATACTGGCATTAACTGTAAATTTTTTTTTTTGAATCGTTTGGTGTAGAAATGAAGTTAACTGTTGTGCAATGGCTTGCACTTATGAGACAGACTGCTGTTACTGTTCTGTCTGGCAATGCAGAAATTGAAAGGAGAGTCTTGTACTGTCATCCAATTTAGAGTGAGAAAAAAAAGACTGCCAATCTTGACAGTAACAAGTGAATATATGGCATGTTTGACTTTGAAATAGCTTTGACTTACAGTCTCTGAAGGTGACCCATAGAAATAAAAGATAAGTCAATTGATCCGTGCTTGTTTGAATTTGCTCCAGATTTGGGATGTACTTTGCTCACACAAAGAGCCATACAATAGTGTGCACATACATGTTCATACAAATGCATACTGGCATAAACATCTGAGACCCAAGGCCCATTCATGAATTTGGAATATTTACAAGGAAATAAGTGAGATTGTTGATAGAAATAATAAAAATGATGATGATATATAATAAGCATATTAAAACAACAAACTAATAATAATTCTTATAATAATTAACAGTTCCATAGTGCTTGTTGTAACATCTTCGAGCACAATGAAATATCAATTGGTAATATTTTCTTACAGTCATACTCTGAAATCATGCACAATATTGTAAGTATCATGTCGTTACCAGGCCAGTATTAAACATATTTTGCTTAGACAAGTCAACAAGACACACAGGCACAGAAGACACGTGAAAAGTGGAACAGAAATGGCAGGGGTGCGGAGGTGGGGGGGGGGGGGGGGACAAGGGTGCCTTTTGACAGTGTGTGTTTTGAAAACTTCAGTTTCTGCAACTCCATGGGAATTTGTCTGGATGAGCGTAGTCACTCCAAGACTACCAGCCTTTTTATTTTCCTTGGCTATGGGCCTGAAGTGTAGTGCCTATGTTAGACCACAACAGGCACCAACAAACACCACTCCAGTTCTCAGCAGCAGCAGCATGCTGTCCCTACTCGTGAGTTACTTTGCAAATAACATGATATTAATGACATCCTGTGGACCATTGGTGGTGGGACGGTGACAGAACAGTTACTGGTACAGGTGTTTGAAGGGATCTGGAACGAGTGATGTGGGAAAGATGCAAGGATAATAAGAAGAAGAAGAGGAAAAAAACACCATTGATGGAACAGTATATCACAAAAGAGAAGCTTGAATATCACAACACACAATATTTTCCAGGGCAAAATTATGAGATTGTGTGTGTGTGTGTGTGTGTGTCTGTGTGGGTAGGTGTGTATCTATAAGTGCATGTACAAACACATTAGAATCAGCAAAATATGAAACAGCTGGATACTACAAATACCCAAGAGACAGCTGTTCAAACACTGAAATATCTAACTTCAAAAGCTCACATTATAGCTATTCCTATGAAAATATTTCACTGACCTTATATTTCAACAAGCCGTTGTTATGCTAACAGGGGGTCAGCCATAACGTAAGTCTTTCTCTCTGTTTATATGTACCCATCACACACACACACACACACACACACACACACACACACACACTGTACATGCATAGCATACATACTGTATGCATACTAACATAATAAATTATGTATATACAGGCAGACTCTAAAATCTGAACAGATGTGAGCGAAAAATTATAATGCAAATTTCTTCAAACATAGTGTCCTCAAGGATCAAATTACCACAACGAATGAAGATCCAATAATCTAATTAAACACTTGACACAGCACATTATGTACAAGAAATTTATGAATGACTTCTCACATTGTTCAATCATTTTTTTTTTTCAAAATAGTGTATGAAATGGAGGGCAAAAGAGCACATTCTCCTGATTGAAAGGATAAAGCAGTTCTGAATCCAATGAAGAATGATAATGTCATGGTGTTCATGATGACTATTTATGGAATATTCATACCACTGCTTCTGCTTCAAGTGTGGTTATCATCACTGGCAGACACGCAATTCATAGCGAGCCGACACTGAGGACCTTTCAGGGCAAACACCCACATCAGAAAAGAAACCATTCGCAAACAAAAGACCCAAAACAAAACAAAAGAAAAAAAAAACAATGATAATAATGATGATAATAATAATGATAATAAAGGAACCCCCAAAACATTCATCTAACACAAATGTGCAATGATTAAGATGATCAAGTGTTCTTCTTTTAAAATTCTTCCCAAAGATTGATAAACCTTAGAAAAAAAAAGAACTGTATTAAAAGCAAATAGCGTTATCAGAAAAGAAGAGGGAGGGGTGTGTGTGTGTGAAGGGAGTATGCAGGAGGGGTCGGGAGGGGGTGGCAAGGAGCGGTATGTGGGATTGGGTTTAAGAGGGCAGATTGTTTTTAAAGCGACTGGGGGGGGGGGGGGGGGGGGGGGGGGGGGGGGGGGGATGTTAAGTGATAACTAAAACAAAACCATACACACACCATACATTTGCAGACAGCAAAAACAAGACACTACTACTCTAGTTCTTCTGGTGCTATTACCACTACTACAACTATACTTCTACTACCACTGCTGTTAGTATTACCACTATCACCACCAGCACCACCACTGACGACTTTTTTTTTTTTTTTTTTTTTTTTTTTTTTTTTTGCTAGCTACTGCTACCAAGAACAGAAAATGAAGTTGTCTCAGTCCTGAACATCCGACGGAGACAAACTGGGGATCATGATTATGGTGTTTTTGATGAGCATCTCACATGTCTTTACACAACAAAATATAACCTTTTTCCACACATTTTGTACAATATCTAATCTTTATACCATATACAATCAAACCATTAATCAAACGTGATGTTGATAATTCGTAGTGAATAACACCCTCGGACAAAATGTTAACTTGAGCTCTCAAACAAGCTTCCAACTTAGGAACAGTTTTTTCATCACGGGGACAGAGTTTCCGCACGCTGGAAATTGTAGGAGAAATTCAACAAGATTTCAAGGATAAGATTCTCGAGGACATACAACGGACGGGTGAGGCTAAATACTTCAAGCACTTTTTTTTTTTTTAAAGTAACGAAAGAATGCACCCCAAAGCAAAGTTCCAACCGTATATCTCAAAGCCAAACTTCTTCCTAATTACTTCCCTTGAATGTCTTGACAGCTGCATGTTTTACCTCCCTTAGATCATTTTGAGTGCTGTAGGTACGTTGTTGAGATTTTCTATCAACTTTTTAACTTCAATAAGGGTCTTTTTTCTCTATGCTGCCAAAGAAACCGTTCCCACGATCCTGCTTTGAAAACAGTGAAACGACCCCTCCCCATCCCCCCTTTCCCCGAAAAGCAAGGTGTCCTCAACAATGGTTGATATTATCCATTTTCTACGGGATTCAAACCCTTGAAGTGCGGTTCGTAACATTCGAGGAGATCCACTGAGCATAAGAGCCCTGTCAAATTATAACAGGAGCAGACGTACCGTCAAACGCAATAAACTGTACACTTTAAAACAAGCGCTCATACAGAGCCAAGTCACAATGGGGGAACAGTTTGTACAATAGCCAGAAAATAGTCACGAGGGTTGGGCTCACTGAGAACACTGCCACATGAGAACAATCCGTACATGAACAAACAATGTGGAAAATATATTTCACATCATCAAATGACTTAGATACTTCAAGAACTGTGGGGATATCCGGGGGTGGTCAAATCACTTAAGGATATGGGTCTGGTCAGCAACACGATCAAAGATAACGAATATTCGTGTAAGCCCAGTTATCCCGGGGTCATCAGAAACGTGCACACATACAGCTCAAAATATATGTTCATTCGGACAGAGTCAGATTACAGGGAATTCACTGTATCAGCACAGCCTGACACGAGAATAAATTGGCGACGAGAATAAATTAGCGCAGCATCAAACACACAAATAAATATGAATCTCTCTCTCTCTCTCTCTCTCTCTCTCTCTCTCTCTCTCTCTCTCCCGACCTCCCCCACCCCCTCATCAACCACATATGCCTGCGTTCCCAGAGCCAACAAACAACACATAGCAGCAGTTCAGATGAATTACTAGATGAATCACTTAAGATTGTTGTTTGTTTTTTCCAATGAACGGTTTATCCATAGTGTGGATGGGAAGAACAGTGCAAACCCGAATCACAAACGGACTTGCAAACCTTAATCACGCGAGTAAAAACGGTTGAAGGTGGATGCTTTTACCTATTCGATCCTAATTACTTACCATGATCCAGTTCCCACTGAAACTGACGCCAAAAAACCCCAAACCCTCCACCTGTCCAGCCAGTGACAACCCGTAAGATAAGCCTCAAGTTCACCCCCATTCCTCTTCACCTCCTCAACCTGCCCACTCAATTTCCACTCTCCATCGCCTTCAAGCATGACTGGTTACTTTCAGTCGCTCTTTCCTTTCCGTCAAAGGTGATTGGGAAAAAAAGGTAGGTAAAAAAAAAAAGACTGAGAGAAAAAAAAAAAAAGAAAGTAAGTAAGTAAAAGAAAACCTTAATGTCCTACAAAAGCCAAATGAACACGCCAACACGTTAACAATGCTTGACCGGTTCAGTGGTGAACCACAGAGGTCTCGGTCCGACATGACGCGTTCCAGCCCCGTTGGCCCCAGCATAAACACAGCAATTTCAACTGCTCCTCTTTCTGCTCGTCGTTCTGGTAGTATCAGTGTAGTATCAGGCCCCGTAACCCACACTCTCCTCGAAGGCTCATACCGGCTGCTAGAGGCCTATCATTTTTGGTTAAACATGTTCAAACCACATGTAACTTAACAACGTGAAATAAAACGTCCACACAAACCTTTACATAGTTATGATGTGTCAGCTTCAGCAATGATCTATAGTGCGGACCGCACACTGAAAGCATCACTGTCTAGGTAAACAGAGCGTTGGGCTCTATCATGGGGGAACATTAACATTCCGAACAAGACCTTGAAACAATCTGCCTACAAGGCTCTGGTTTGCCTTGTTCTAAACCATGCCTAGTCCAGTGTGGGATCCCACCCAGGTGGACGATAGGCCTATCAACAATCAGAGAGAGAGAGAGAGAGAGAGAGAGAGAGAGGGGGGGGGGGGGGGGAGAGAGAAGTGCAGCCTCGTGCACGTGCTTTAGAGGGGATGCTGCATATGCTGAACTTGCTAACCTGGCCACAAGGAGAAGAGCAGCAAGGCTCACTGCCTCCCACAAGTTTCACCAAGGGTTGGCACCGATCAATCCAACGCATCTCCCACTTTCAGATGCCAGAAGTGCAGTGCCCGTCAGTCCCACCCATCATCCTATCACATTCCAACCTCAAGGACCATTTATAGGCATAGAAGCTTTCCCCCTATCGGAACAATTTCGGCTTCCCTATTGGAATGATTTTAGAATGGAGCCGCCGCTTGTAAACCGCCGGCTTGAAGACTCGGCAACTGCGCCATCTTTGGCAGACTTCCACTCCATGATAACCCTCGTTTGATAATGGGGGGGGGGGGGGGGGGGGGGGTTGGCAGATTTTTTTTTAAGGAGTGTGCCAGCCTGTGCGCCTGGGCATTGTGCCAGGTTGCCCTAGCCTCCCTCTCCACCCCTCCCCCCGTTCAGTGGTATGGGTTGAAAAGCATTATGCCTGTCGGCAGTAAACATGCTGTGGCATTATATATTCAAATTACCTTCACTTTTGCTTTTTTTTTTCATTATTAAAATCGCACTCGCTTGAAATCTGCGCAGAAGATTCATTAGTACGTCGATGATGGTTGCTGAAATTAAACAGGAGGAGGAAGGAGCTGATGGCGTCTCGTGTACTGACATGAAGAAATGGATAGTTATGACCCCCCCCCCCCCCCCCCCCCCCCCTCCCCCATCCCCAACATTTTTCAATTCAGTCATTACATGTTATGAAGATGACATTACCACGAATATTTCCTAGTTCTCCACCGTTTCGATCTCTGACTCATGATTTCTGGAGCAGAGAAGCGGCCTGTGGAACAGTTTGGAGACATGTTGGCGGGATTTATGGACTAGTGTCTCAGCCACCACCATTTGATGCGGGGAGCGCTGACATGGGCAGCACAGAGCTGAGGGACTTGTGCGGGAGGTTTTAGGAAGTCGGGAGCATTCTCAATCCATGATGGGTAACGGTTAGTGATTATGACAGACTTCACTTCACCATACTCCTATTCCTTCATCATCTTCAATATTTCAAAACAACTGGCCGGTATTTCAGAGGTTTAGCAGCAAAGGTTAGAAGAAGAAGAAGAAGAGAAGAAGAAGCCCCTGCCAGAAAAGAAACTGGGACTACATTTTCCGGCTTCAGGTGGAAAGTGACTGGATGTGTGCACAGAAAGAGGCATTAGGCAAAACGATATTCGGCAAATCTTGATTCAATGAAATGAGAAATGAGATTAACCAATACATGATTAAGTTAAACGCGATTCGATGAAACACTGTTAGGTAAAACGTGATTCAGAAAGACTTAAGGTGGTACATGTGATTCTCTGAAACCAGACTGCGTGTAATGTGAATTGGTGAAACCGGATTAAGTGCAGCGAGATTCAACGAAACGAGATCAAGCGAAGAACCTGAATAAGTCAAACGGGATTAGGTGCAACGTGATATGGTAAAAACGTGAGCAGGTGAAACGTGAAGCACCAGTGGCGGCACACATCACGTGTTACAAGCGCTGGTAGCTTGAAGAGACTTCCCACCACTATGGCTCAAACAGTTCATGTAGCCGTGCCTTTAAG
>JADBJO010007727.1:104195-107624 GCA_016801955.1 Conus betulinus | reverse complement strand
GTGGGTGTGGGTGTGTTGTGTGTGTGTGTGTGTGTGTGGTGTGCGTTGCGTGTGTGTGTGCGTGCGTGCGTTGCGCGGGCGGCACGCGCGGTGCAGCGTGCATGTGCATGTGGGTGGGCGCATGCCTGTGAGGTTGAGTGTGTGTGGTGTGTGTGGTGGGTGTGTTTGTGTGTGGGGTGTGTTTGTGTGTGTGTTGTGCGTGTGTGTGTGTGTGGTGTGTTTGTACGCCAAGCTCTCGCGCGTGGGCGCACATGTTGGTGAAAGCGCATGCCCACGCAAGCATGAAAGAGCAATTGAAATAGGGTGCATGGTTGGGAAATAAGAGAGACAGACAGATAGACTGACGCTGTAGAGTGAATTTTAGAGACGACAGACAGAGACAGACAAAGAGAGAAAAGAGAAACGTACAGAGAGAGAAGACCAGAAACAGACAGAGAAAAACTGAGAGAGAGAGAGAAGAGGTCAGTCAGAGAGAGACTAGAGGAGAGAGAGAGAGAGAGAGAGAGAGAGTAATGAAAACACTGACGCCTCCACTGAAAGTTTTTCGTTATGACCAAATTATCCAGGGAAAAGGTTTGCATGGGCCATTTACGTTTTCAATATATCAAACAAACGAAACTGCCCTGGAGTAACAGAAAGGCAATAAATGGGACGGGACAGGAGAGGGGGAGGGGGGAGATGGGGAGTGGTGGGGGGTAAAGCAAAGAACGGGGATGATGGGGGTGGTGGTGGGAGTATTTGGGGAAAGTTGATGAACTGTGGCCTCTACCTCGTAGAAAAAACAAAACAAACAAAGAAGGGGGGGGGGGGGGGGGGGGGGGGTGGGGGGGGGGGGGGGGGTGTCTTCAAAACTGGGGAAGCACAGAATTCAATTCCTCGTCGTTCTAAGGTGGGAATAGTTTTTGGTCAAGCTGCTTCTATCAAACCTGCTGGTCTCTTATTCTCGCTCTCCCTTTCTTCCCCCACCCCCCTCCTCTCTCTCTCTTCCTCTCCCTCTTCTCTCTCTCTCTCTCTCTCTCTCTCTCAATGGCGTGGTCTTCCTCATTCAATAACCAAAGGGTGAAAATAACCGTAAGGAAAAATGACAGAAAAAGACAAACAAAAAAAAAAAAAAAGAAAAAGAAAAAGGAAAAGAAAAGAAGGGAAAAACGGTCAGAAGGTAGAAGGCTAAAAAAAAAAAAAAGGGACAAAGCGACCCACTAAGACGACGATAAAGGCTTCAGCGATCAGAGAAAAAGAAAGAATAGACACACCGTAACACAATACAACGATGACACACGATCAGAGAAGGGGAACCAAAGGTGTGAGGGCATGGGGAAGGGGGAACAAGAGGGAGAGAACAGGAATGGGGGGGGGGGGGGGGGGGGGGGATGAGAGAGAGAGGAGAGAGGAGAGAGAGAGAGGGGGGGGGGGGTGGGGGGGGGGGGGGGGGGGGGGGGGGGGTGAGGTGGAGGGGAATACTCTTTCAGCGGAGAGAGAAAACAGGCAGATGAATTACAGCAAGTAACGTGACGTGACTTCATTATGAAATCCAAAGCATCCACGCTGAAAAATCCACATCCCGTCAAAAACAGCAATTACATGTGACAAGTGTTAAAAAGGGAAACGAAGATGTAAAGACGACGACGACGAAAAAGAGCAAGATCTACAGTAAACTGCAGCAGCAGCAGCAGCAGGAAGAAATAACAGGCACTGGAGAGAGGAGGACGGTATGGCTGGGGAGGAGGACCTAATTAATGTATGGCCACGCCCTCCAGGGGTCACGCCCATTGTGTTTCCCCTCTCTCACATCATTCAGAAAGGGTCTAGGTACCCACATGCCAAATGGCATGCTTCTACTATGAAGTTGCACGATCCACTGATATTTACTTCCTTGACTGCCCACTAGAGGAGAAGACAGACGAGGCGGTGACAGAGGAGGGGGTTGATGATGATGATGATGATGACAGTGAAGAAGAAGAAGAAGAAAAAGAAGGAGGAGGAGGAGGAGAAGGAGGGGGGAGGAGGAGGAGGATGAAGAGGAGGAGAAGAGGAGGGGGGAGGAGGAGGAGGAGGAGGAGGGAAAACAGGGAGGAGGATAGAGGGGGTGTCCACAACACATCAAAGAGAGTCATGATACCGACAAAAACGAAAGGTTTTGGACACCTATAGCTGTGGGAGTTCCAAACATCACACAATTGTCATACCAAGCACTGAACATCCAGATCAAGTGTGTGGGGCTGGGGAGAGGTTGGGGTGTGTGTGTGTGACACAATATGTGTATGAGCGACGAGAGAGAGAGAGAGAGAGAGAGAGAGAGATAGAGAGACAGACAGACAGAGACCAAGATGAGAGAGAGAGAGAGAGGGGGGGGGGGGAAGGAGGGAGAGTTAGGGGGGGGTGGGGGTGGGGGGGGGGGGTGTCTTACGAGGGAAAAACTGAAAACACCAAACCTGCAATAACAGTATTCCGCTGTGAAAAAAAAAAATATCCACGGGCAGACTTCCACAGGGGACGCACTTCCGGGACATCAAAACAAAAACCAAGAGAAAGCCCCAGGAGAGAGAGAGGAGAGCGAGAGAGAGAGAGAAAGGAGACGAGAGGGGGAGAGAGAGAGGAGAGGGGGGGGGGGGGCAATGGGACAGCGTGGGACAGGCTGTGGAGATGGACAGGGGTTGGTGGGGCGGAAAGAAGTTAACACGCTGAAGGGGGTAGGTGGGGTGGGGGATCAACGCTGGTCTTTTCTCCATAACAGGGAACACGTGGGAAGTGTGTGGTGTGTGTGTGTGTGGGGGGGGGGGGGGGGGGGGGGGGGGGGGGGGTGAGGTGGGGTGAGGGGGAGGGAGAGGTTTGGGTCAACGTAGGGAAGCCCAGGGAATTCAGATTTCTCTTCGTTATTAGCTCTGCCAGCTTTGGGTCAAGCGGCTTCAATCAAACGTGCTGCTCCTCTTTCCCTCCTTCTGCCTCTCCCTTTCTCTTCCCTCTGCTCTCCTCTCCTCCCTCTCTCCTCTCCCTCTCTCTCTCCCCCCCCCCATCTCTCTCTGTCTTCCTCTCCCCCCCTCTCTCTCTCTTTCTCTCCTCCCTCTCCGTTTCTCTTCCACTGCTCTGCTCTCATCTCTCTATCTCCCTCTCTTTCTCTCTGTCTCTCTCTCTTTCACTCTTTCTCTATTCTGTGTTGTCTCTCTCTCTTTCACTCTTCCTCTCTCTCTCTCTCTCTCACTCTCTCGTCTCTCTCTCTCTCTCTTTCACACACGTTTCTCTCTCTCTTCTCTTATTCCTCTCTCTCTCTCTCATCTCTCTCTCTCTCTCCTCTCTCTCCCCCTCCTGCTTCACCCCAGTGACACAACAGCCCAGAAAACAACAGGGGAGGAGAGAGGGAGAGAGAGGGTGGGGAGGGAGATGGAGAGAAAGAGAGGAAGAGAGAGTGAGACAGAGAGAGACAGAGAGAAT
>JADBJO010007727.1:81695-99195 GCA_016801955.1 Conus betulinus | reverse complement strand
TGGCCCATGCCTTCATGTATTTGTAACATTAATGATATTCGCATTCTACAACTCAATTAAATTTCTTCTCTTTAACTATACATTTCTACATTCCATACCATTATCTGTCTCCCACCCTCTCTCTCTGGAGTATTAGAATTATTTCGCCTTGAGTCTCGGGTATCAAGTCCAGAGTCTCTCTCTCTCTCTCTCTCTCTCTCTCTCTCTCTCTCTCCTCTCCTCTCCCCCGAGTAATAAGAGTATTGAGTCTCTCTTTCTCCCTCCCTCAGAAGTATTTGATTTTTCCTAAAAACCTGAAGCGACTATAATCCGCCAGCGATTCCCGGAATTGGGAATTGACAGCTGGTGTAAGTATCCCTCAGGACTCCTCTATCCCCATACCCCATTTCCTGTCCCGTTCACACCCCCGACCCTATCCTGCAGATTCCCCCGTCCCCTGACCCCGCCCAAACTATTTCCCTCCCTGGACGCCACGCTCCCACCCCCCCCACCCCCCCCCCCCATCCCTCGTGTCTTGGGCTGTGGTGTGGACGACCTTTCTTCCCCACCCCTTTTCTACGACTGTTCTCTCTCACAAACCCTGCTCACATGGCCCTCCATATCCGCAGTGTGGTGCTCCGAATGTCACAAACATGCGCGTGCGCACACACAAACGCATACACGTGCCCGCACGCACACACCGGCACACACGCACACACACACCACACACAACACACAACACACACACACACACACACACACACACACACACACACACCACACACACACACACACACACACAATAGTGCGTGCTCGCGCGCTCCTTCGACTCACATGTAAGCCGAAACACACACATGTATCCATCACGAATCCAACCCCCCCCCTCTCTCTCCCCCTCTCTCCTCTCTCTCTCACTCTCTTTTCCTCTGTCTCTCTCTCTCTCGCTCTCTCTGTGACCTGGAGACGACTCTGTTGTCAGTGCCGTCAGGGGAGGGGGAGTGCGTCATCGGGACTGATGTCACGGCCAGATCGATCTGACCCCCCCCCCCCCCCCCCGCCCACCCCTCCTTCCCTGCAACCACACCCGCCACTATCGCCACCACGACCGTGCGACCTACTGCCATCGTCACCAGTCACCGCCACCATTAACCAACGACGGGGGGGAAACACCAGCAGGCTTTGCAGGCGACCGACAACAACACTGACGATAGTGTTAAGGGAAAAAAAAAAAAAAAAAAAAACAAAAAAAAAAAAAAATCATCAACGGATTTCTACTAAAGAAGCCCCTAAAGAAAACCATAATTTTTGGAGATGATTGATGATGATGGAGCGACGACAACGATTGATAATGTTGATGAAGATGATGATGATCAAGACGGACGACGACAACGACCCGATGATGATGATGATGATTACGACGACCGGACGATATATTGATGATGCTGACGACGACGACGATGATGATGATGATGTAAGGACGATGATGACGAGACAAAGACGACGACGATGATGACGATTGAAGATGATGATGAAAATGGTGATCATTGGCAACGATGAGATGGGATGATTGCACCGATGATGATGATGATGATGATGATGACGACGACGACGACATAAGATACGACGACGATGATGATGATGACGGACGATGATAGTAATGAAAACATCTTGATAACAACGCTTGACGACGATCAACATAGAGAGCCGAACGGACGGAAGTCAGTTCGAACCAAGAAACAACGAGGACGATGAAAATGACGATGACGATGATAAGATGAATGACGATGACGATGGCGACTTTGTTGATCAGACAGCCCTCTTGATCACTAACAAAAAAAGGGGGCAAAGAACTGGAAAGAGTACATCACTGTTGATGAAGATCACAGAACGGTTAGAACTGACAAAACCAAAACGGACGATGGCATGATAACGACGATGATGATAGTAAGGAAAACCATACCACCCCCAACAGTGCTAGTGGAACCGTTGAAAGTCGCCTATCACCTATCCCGGAGTCTTGAAGACCCATTGAGGCGGGCCACTCGCAACCAGCTTCCTCCACTCCTCCCGGTTCTCAGACGCTCTGAGGCAGTTGCTGAGTGTGAGGCCAGTCCATGCACTGATGTTGTCCTCCCATCTCTTTCTCTGTCTTCCTCTCCTTCTGCCTCCTCGCACTGTTTCCTGGTAGAATGGTTTGGCAAGTCCTGTTGATCTTGATACATGACCACACCAATCTCATTGTCCTTCTTTTCACTGTGGACAGCAGGTCTTCGTAGGGTCCAATGGCTTGCCTTACTCTGATCTGGACATCGAAGTTGTTATTAACGTGATCTCTGTGTGAGACGCCACGGATCTTGCGGAAGCATCTCATCTCCGAGCCTGAATCCGTCTCTCAAGTTCAGCTGTTTAATCCACGTCCCACAGGCACAGAGAAAGTATGGCAATGGCCAGAGAGAGAACGCATCAGTCTGATCTTGGAACTGATTGTGATGTTTTCTGTCATTCTAGGTGGATCTTAGCGCTTCATATGAAAATACTTCTGGAGTACTTTTCTCTATGGCCGAACATCCAGTCAATAGAGATCCTGCGCCAACCTTGGGGATACCAAACATCTTTCAGCGACACAGCAGGACGAGTAAACATTTGAAGAAGAATGGAGAAATGCCATCCACCAGAGCTCTTGAAGGTTCACAACTGAACACAAGAATAGAAAGCTGCTAGGACGGTGTCAGGCTGAACACGACCTGTACAATCCCAACCATTAACCACAAGATCTATATTTGAGGCGGTTGTAGCACCAAGAATGTGTCCCTGAGTATGTTCATCAGAACAGGCGCAGGGTGTCCACCGAAGGCGCCCGACGCTTCGCTGCCCTCCGGCCAGCAATTGCCAGCGATCTCCTAAGGCAGGTGGGGGGTTGCGTGACGGTGTGATCATGGTCACCTAGGCCAACTGTGGATCCGCCGGGGAATGGAGGTTGCGACAGGATAAGCATGACGTGCTGTAATCATGGAAAGAAGAAGGGGAGGGACGGAGGGGGGGGGGAAAAAACGGGGGGGAGGGGGAGCGGGCTGGAAGGGGGGGTTGTTGGGCCTCTTGTTGGCAGGGTATGAGAGTGGAGATGGGAGGATAATGCCAGGGAGAGGGAGGGGCAACACTGAAGATTTTATTGAACACCCAAAAAAGAAAGAATTTTTTTTTTTGGTTAATCCCACACCACGGCCCCCATGAAATTTCATTGTACTTGTCACACAAACGGGCCGAGATTGCAGGGGGGCGGGGAAAGGAGAGGGCGGGGGGAAGGGGGCCAGGCGCCGAGTGCTGGTGGCGGGGCCGGTGGGGCTTATTCTTGGTTGAGGGGAGGGAAAGACAAAGGGGAGGGAAAAAAAAGCAACGGTGTTTGTTTATTGTACGGTTTCACACAAAAACAACAACAAACAACAGGTACCGGACATAATAATATAAATATACGAGAAAGAAAAGGAACAGAACTAAGCAAATAAGGAGCAGGAGGAGGAGGGGAGAAGGGAATGAGAAGAAGGGGACGAAAGAGGAAGGAGGAGAGGAGGAGAAAGAGGAGGAGCGAGGGAGGAAGGAAGAAGGAATAACATAATGAAGAAGGACGAAATAGGAGAGAAGGAGGAAGAGAGGAGGAGGAGGTGGAGGAGAAGCAAGAGGAAAAAAAAAAGAAGAAGAGAAGGAGAAGAAGGAACATGAAACATCAAAGAGGACAATCGGGCAGATGATTCGCTGACGAGAATGGAAGGCGGGGTTTTTTGGACCGCGGGGATGTGGAATTCAATCATCACGCATTGTGATACAAAGCAGGGAAACATCCAGATTTATCTATAGCATACAGATGTAAGGGAAGACGAGAGGAGAAAGAGCGGTGAGAGAGGAGGGCGAGGAAGGGCGAGCGGACGAGGGGGGAGGAGGGAGAGGAGAGAATGAGAGGGAGAGAAGGGGGGGTGGAGAGAGAGAGTAGAGGGGAGAGGGAGAGAGGGTTTGTTGGATCGGGGGGAGAGGCGGGGGGATGAGCAGAAGAGGAGGAGAGGGGAGAGAGGCGAGATGAGGAGGAGTAGGAGAGAGTGAGGGAGGGGAGAAAAGGACAGACAGATAAGACCCAGAGACAGAGAAGAGGAAAAAAACAGACACAGGAGGTGGCGACCTGGGTTGACTGGGAGAGTGAGGAGAGACCGGGGAGACAGAAGAACCAGAACAGGACATTAAATGAAAAAATAAAAAAGAAAGACGAGAGGGGAGAGGGGTGGGAGGCGAGATCGAGAAGAGAGTTCGGGAGTGCGTTTGAGAAGGCCAGATAGGACAGAGAGACAGAGAGGACACAGACCTGATCAGAAGACGGCTATGCGCACGAAGAAGAGAAGAGAAGCAAGGAACAAACAGAAGAAGAAAGAAGAAGAAGAGGAAAAGAGACAGGAAAAGAAAAAGAAGGAAAGAGAAGAAAAGAAGAAGAAGAAGGAGCGAGGAGGCGGTTAGGGAAGGAGGAGGCAGGCGCAGCAGGAATGGGCAGGAAAGCAGGAGGGAAGAGGAGCAGGGAAGGAAGTAGGGGCAGGAAAGAGGAGGAGGTGGAATACTAAGAGTTGACAAGGAAAGAAGAGGGAAGAGAAAGAGAAGAAGACAGCAGGAAAGAAGCAAGGAAGGGGAAGAAAAAAGAAAGAAGAGGAAGAAGAGAAGTAGAAAGAAAGAAGAAAAGAAAGAAGAAGAAAGAATGAGAAAGAAAGAAGAAGGAACGAGGAAAGCAAAGGCGAAAGACGGCCCTGACGTGATCCCAACGAACGCCTGGCCCCCGACACGAGGAGGGAGGAGGAGAGAGGGAGAAGAGAGAAGAAAGAAGAAGAAGAAGGGAAGAAGGAACGAGAAAAGAAAGTAGAAGAAAAAGAAGAAGAAAAGGAAAGAAGACGAAAGAGAAAGAAGGAAGAAGGAAGAAAGAAGTAGAGAAGAAAAGAAGAAGAAGAGAAGAAGAAGTAAGTAGAAAGAAGCAGAAGAAGAAGAAGAAAGAGAAGAAGGAGCAAGTGAGACAGAAAGGAGAAAGGAATGCAAGAAAGAAAAAAGAAGAAGAAAGAAGAAGAGAGAAAGAAGGAAGGACGGAGGAGGGAGAGGAGGAGGAACGAAGGAACGAGCGAAATGTGAAAGACGAAGAAGAGAAGGAAGAAAAAGAAAAGAGGGAGGAAGAGAGAAGGGGGAGGAAGAAGAAGGTGAAGAAGAGCAAGAGGACCGAAGAAAGAAGGAAGAGAGGAAGAAGGAAAAGAAGAAAAGAAGATAGAGAAGAAGACGAAGAAGACAGAGTGTAGAAAAAAGAAAAGAAGGAAGAAAGAAGAAGTAAGAAGAAAGGAAGAGAAAAAGAAAAGAAGAAAGAGAAAGAAGAAGAAGTAGAAAAAGTAGAAGATAGTAAGAGAGAGAAGAAGAAGAGAAAGAAAGGAAGAAAGAAGAAGTAGAAGAGGCAGAAGAAGGAGAAGAAGAAGAGAAAGCAAGAAGACGAGAACGAAAGAAAGAGAAAGAAAAAGAAGAAAGAGAAGAAAGACAAAAGAAGGAAAAAGAAGAGAGCAGAGAAGAAGAAACGAAAGAAAAGAAGAGAAAGAAGGAAGAAGAAGAAAGAAGGAAAGAAGAAGAAAGCAGAGAGAAGAAGGAACTAAGAAAAAAAGGATAAGAAGAACAAAAAAGGAAAAAAAAGTAAGAAGGGGAGGAAAAAGAAGAGGAGAGGAAGACAGGAAGTAGGAGTCAAGACGACGGATGATGACCCCGACGAAGAAGGAAGGGGTTAAGAAGGAAAGACAGTAACCGAAAAGCCACCTGACGAAGAAAGAAGAACACACCACAACAGCAATCACGAAATGGGCACTGGAAAAAGGCCGCAGCCAGAGCAGAAGCGCAGGGGAAGGAGGCGAAAAAGAAAGAAAAAGGCGGAGGAGGAGGATGGAGGAATGGGGGAGGAAGGAGGGAAAGGAAGAGACTGATAGGAAAGAGAACAAGAAAACAGGGCGGCTTTAAAAAAAAAATCTACAAAGAAGAAAAGAAGAAAGCAAAGGAAAGAGGAGGGGGGGGAAAAGCAAGACGAAAAAATGAGGGAGATGCATGCCGCTTGCTGCTGTTGCTGAGACATGCTGCTGATTCCCCTGATTCCAATAGGATTACACCTCTAACACAAAGGAAGAGGAGGAGTCATGCCGCTCGTATGCACGATGAGTGCTGCCGTATCACACCTCTCACATCCCAATTTAATTCCCTCCATTCTTTCTCTCCCCCCCCCCCCCCACACCCCCCTCGCCGTCTGCCTCCCTCTTGGACAAAACTTGGAAAAACCCGCGCACGGTTTAGCACAACGAAGCCATATCAATTTATAAACACAAGATTTGCTGTGCTGGCCCACCACTTTGCAGCCGCCTATTCAAAATTAACTCGGGCCGGGGTGCAGATGAGGGGGGATGGGTGAGGGGCGGTGGCGGGGGACTGCCGGTGTTTGGTGGTGGGGATTTAGTTGGTGTTCGGCATTCATGGCCAGGATTTATCGTCATCCATTTGAGCTTGGCAGCCCCTCGGTTACCTGTGGTTATCTTTTCACCAACCACCGATGATTTTTGATGATGGGGGAAAAACATCATTACCAGAGTAAAAAAAAAAAAAAAAAAAAGAAACAAAAATCGTTAGTCGAATTTATGAATATTTGATATTCTTTATTTAAAGCGGTTCGTGACTTGCGGTGAGCCGTCGTGATGATAGGTGCGGCGTGCAGGCGTGGAGGAGTGTTTGGGTGTGTTGTGGTGTGTGTCTTGTTGTGTGTGTGTGTGTGTCGTGCAGAGCGCGTTGTGCGTGCGTTTTGCGTGCGCGCGCGGCGTGCGGGCGTGTGTGTGTGTGTGTGTGGTGTGAGAGGGAGAGAGGAGAGAGAGAGAGAGAGAGAGAGAGAGATTGGGTTGTGCGTGCGCGCCGCTTTGTGTGTGTGTGTGTGCGTGTGTGCTGTGTTGTGTGTGTGGGTGTGTGCTGTGGGGTGTGTGTTGTGTGTGTGTGTGTGTGTGTTTAGGTGTGGGGAAATAGGGTGATGATGGGATGAAAGACAGAAAGACAGGCAGGAAGACCCAGACACGGAAAACAGGTATATGCAGAAGACAGAAGAACGAAGAAGAGACAGATTGTTACAAACGATGACATTGAACAGCCTGAGATATATTTTCTCACGGAGAGGAGAGAGAGAGAGAGACGAGTGAGAGGGAGAGAGAGAGAGAGAGAGAGAGGGACCCAGGAGGAGGGGGAGAGAGAGAGAGAGAGGAGGGAGAGAGGAAGAGGGATAGAGGAGGAGGGAGAGAGAAGGGGAGGCGAGGGGGGAGGGGAGAGGAAGAGGAGAGTCGAGGGAGCGAGAGTGACGGGGAGAGGAAGAGAGCGGAGAGGGAGGATAGAAGCGCGGAGAGAGAGAGGTGGAGGAGAGGAGGAGGGGGGGAGAGGGGGAGGAGAGGGAGGGAGGGAGGAGGAGAAGGAGAGGAGAGAGAGTAGCGGGAGAGAGGAGAGAGGAGAGGAGGAGAGGGGAGGCGGAGAGAGAGAGAGTGAGGAGAGAGAGGGGGGAGGGAGGAGGGGGAGGAGGGCGAGAGAGAGAGAGGAGATTTGGGCGAGGAGACATGAGATGAGAGAGAGAACGAGAAAAAACCGGAAAAGAGAAGGGAGGGAGAGGGGCGGAGGAGAGCGAGGAGGAAGCCGAAGGAGAAGGAGAGAAAGAAGGAGGAGGGAGGAGGACGGAGGGAGAGAGAGAGAGAGAGAGAGAGAACCCCTGAGAGAGGAGAGAGAGAGACGGTCGCGGAAAGGAAAAAAAGGCGGAACGGAAAAAACGGCACAACGGAACGGGGGGTCTGACATCAAAACCCGGACGGGACAGAAACGAGAGGACGAGAGAGGGGAGTGAGAGGGAGGAGGAGAAGGACCAAGGAGAGACGGAAAAACGGACGACACGACGAAAAAACAAACCGGGAACACAGACAAAACACACAAAGAATCGACGGGAACAGGGACGGAACAAAAGAAACCACGGAAGACAGGAGACAAAAAAAGCGGATCGGACGAACGGACGGACGACAAAAGAAACAGACAGGACCGATAGGACCACAGATGACAGACAGAGAGGAAAGACAGCAGAGAAAGGGACCCGAAGGGGGCCACAGAGAGAGAAGAGAGGACACTAGACAGAGAGAAAGAGGCAGAGAGGACGGAGACAGAGACAGAGACAGGACAGACAAACAGCAAGTTCAAGTGACAGAGAGATAAGAGAGAGCACTACGCCATTCCAGACACAGGACAAGACTTAACAGAACCACTCGGTTCTGCGTGCCCTTACAAAAAGTTCTCCTCTACAGCAGTCTCTCGTCTGCACTGACCACCGTGCGCATGCTCAGTGCCCTTGAAATACCCACCAGACGACAAACACTTCAAAACGGCAGAGACGAGAGGAGACGAAGAGGCGAGAGAGAGGAGGAGGAGATGGGAGGAGCGAGGAGAAGGGGAGAGAGAGGCAGGGAGGGGAAGAGGATGAGGGGGGGGAGGGGAGGAGGGGCGGGGGAGAGAGGGAGAGGAGCGAGAGAGAGACAGGAGAGAAGGTCTTGCCAACCGTCCATCCTGACAAACACTTCCGTGACAAATTTTTTTACCCCAGCAGGGCATGGAAAATATTTTGTGTAAGGAATGGGGAAGAGAGAGGAGAGAGAGGAGAGTAGAGCGAGAAGGATGAGAGAAGAGGCGAGAGAGATGAGAGAGAGAGAGAGGAGAGAGAAGACACGACAGGACAGGCACAAAGGACACACAGGACACAGGCAGGCGAGAGTGAGAGTGAGAGAGAGGAGAGAGACGAGGAGACGAGAGAGAGACGAGCGGGGGGTTAAGAGGGACGGTGTGTGTGGGGTGCGTGGAGTCGGGGGGTGTTGGTGGGGGCGTCAGGGTGGCCCGGGGTCGGCGCGATAGGTAGGGTTGGACCGGGCGAGGTGGGGAAGGATTACGGGAGGTTTCGGGGGTACAAGTCTGGGCGTTGGTGTCAAACCAACGTGCATGTCATTTTGCAATTCGGATTGGGCTTTAACAGGAAATGACTGTAGGTTGTGGGTGGAGATTTAGGACGGTTGGTTACGGGGGGACAACTGTCAGCGACTTGATATAGCAACAACCCAGTGGCGGCACGCGTCAGCGGCGAAGCCAGAGAAAATTCCGGCGTGCGCCCCCAGCGGCACACCCCCAGCGCCGCTATCTCCGGTCTCTCCTCTCCAATCATTGGGGTTAGTTGCAAGCACAGTTCCACACACATCAGCAACACACACCGCGGACTAGGAAGTGTTTTAGGCCCTCCGAAGAACAGGCACAAGCTGTTCTCTGAGTGAACTGGAAAAACCGTATTACACGGTTTAGCTACAGGGCTTACGTTAGCCCCTCCGAGAGCAGATCAAAAGCTTTTCTGCATGTATGCCATGGCTCTTTTGCGTTCGAGTTATCTTTCTTCAGTTTTTGTGGATCCTTTGGAGGGCAAATGATGTAGGTTTGTGGCCCAGGTGAGCTTTCAGGACGTATGCTTATACGGGAACATGGGGACCCCCTTTTTCTTGAAATGCAAACGAAGTGGGGATAGCCGCCGTTCGTAGAGAAACGAATGTGCACACCGCCCGATGCCTCCCCACCCCCACCCACCAACCGCACCCCCTCTCTATCTCTATCTCTTTCATTCACCTCTCACACAAACACACACCACACACACACACACACATACCACACACACACTCACACACACACACACACACACACACACACACAACACACACACACACACACCGCGGAATAGGAAGTGTGCAGGCCCTCCGAAGAACACGACACAACTGTCGTCTTCCACATGAACAAAAAGTAGAGCAGTTAGCAGCTACACCGGCCCCCTCAACGCGACAGCTAAAGCCTCAGATCCGGCTATCTGGGTTCAGTTATATCCCTCCCAAAGGCACAGCAAACGAATCCCATGACAGATCTCTAGTTTCAAAACTTGACAGGTCATCTCTACTGCCAAATCGAGCTGGTAGCAAGGGGTAGTGGGGGTGGGTGGGCTGAATTTAATAAGGAAAGACAGCTAAAAGAAGAGAACAGCTCCAATTCAAAGAATCAGGAAACGAGGTGGTAAAAAAAAAGAAAGAAAAAGGAAAGGGGGTGGAGACGGGGCGGGGAAAGGAAGGAAGAGGGAGGAGGAGGGAGGGGGAGTGGAAGAGAAAAGGGTCTAGAGGGAGAGTAGCGAGATCAAAACGAGGCTGGGGAAATTAAGGAAGTGAGAGAGAGACAGACAGACAGAGAGAGAGAGAGGGAAAAACAGAAGGGGAGACAAACAGAAGGGTGAAAAAAGAAACAGGAGAGACAACTAGAGAAGGGGAGAAAGGGATGGACAACGTCAAGGTTAGGCAGAAAGGGGGGGGGGTGGGCGAGGGGAGGGGGGGGGGGGTGGGGGGGGGGGGGGGGGGGGTGAGAGATGGGAGGGAAAGGGACTCAAGTGTGACTAGCTAGCAACTCTAAGCAAGACTAGCGACTAAAACTTAACAAAACGTCTCACGAACACACATATTATCTTCAAAAATACATTTTTTTTTTTATGTGGATGAGTTGTTTCTCCATCAATAGATGAATTTAAAGTTAAAAAAATTGAAACAACGTCCTAGAACGAATGAAATTGTTTACGATAAAGAAAAAAAAAAATCATACACAATTAAAAAAAAACCCACCATACACAATACAGACAAAACGAAAGCGATCTTCCTATTAGTTATTCAAACAGAGAGAGAGAGAGAGAGAGAGAGAGAGAGAGAGAGAGAGAGAGAGAGAGAGAGAGAGAGAGAGAGAGAGAGAGAGAGAGAGTTGCAGAGAGGCGGAATCTAAACAAAATCTTAAATAAATGTCAGAGAACCGCCCAGAGAGAGAGCACGCAAAAACCAAAAAGAAATAAAGAAATAAAGACATCTGACACAGAGGTCGTTGTGGTTTGTCACTAGCATTTTTCCCCGGCTTTACACAATCCCCCGGTCCCCCTGCGCGTGCCCGTGCATCATTAGCACTACAGTACGAGCAATGACAACGACAATGACAATGCTACATGTTGTGTGAGGTCACAGGCCCAGACACACGGTGAATTCATACACTTCAAGTCCGAAATGATAAGTAGTAAGCAGAGTAACATGACAACAGACTTTAGAAGTTTTTAAAAAGTCTTCACAGATGTTAAAAGTTTACATTTCTTATCCGTTTGGTAAATATTTTAATGCCCGTCTCTTTAAAGCTTTACAAACAGCGCTATACTCTGAATAAGATTACTCTTTTTTCTGTTCTATTTTTTTTTCTTTTCTTTTTTTTTGACATTAGATCTAGAAGGTTTGATAATCGGAACAGGGGTGGTGGGCATTTAGGCATACTTCTCAGGTGTGAATTCTTCTTCTCACATCATCACAGACAGTGATTTCTCACATCATCACAGTGATCTCTCACATCATCACAGTGATTTCTCACATCGTCACAGGCAGTGATTTCTCACATCATCACAGACAGTGATTTCTCTACTCATCACAGGCAGTGATTTCTCAAAATGTGTTCCATTCTCGATCACCACATGACAAAACAGACACAGTCGATTTCGCATCATCTGACTGATTACTTTGCCTTGTAGAATGAACTCTGATGTAGGTAAACACCAACAGGTAAAGAAGGCGAGTATGACAGCACGTCTGACGAACTTTGTTTTTTGTTGTTGTTTGTTTGTTTGTGTTTTGTTTGTTTGTCTTGTGTTGTGTGTGTGTGTGTGGTGTGTGTGGTGTGGTGTGTGTGTGTGTGTGTGTGTGTGTGTGTGTGTTGTTTAAGGTTTGTTTGCTTTTTTTTTTTGTTCCATATTCTGTCCCACCTCAATGGCACTGCACGCACGCCGCTCATTCCGACACCCCACGACCCAGTCCAGCCCGCCAACAACCCGACACCGTCTGACGACTGTATTTCTACATAAACACACACACACAAGATTCATTCCCCCACTCGAACTGACAAGTCTATCATCACTGCATGATCCTAGTCTACCTCTTCCAGGCCAATGTCTTCTCCAGTGCTGTGACAGTACTACAGCAGTAAAAAAAAACCCACTGAAGCCCTCGTGCAGCGACTCGGCCCTAATGGGAAAGGGCTCCATTCCACTTTCTCTGCTCCCATGCAGGACGGGAGCCGCGCGCGCGGACTCGCAGCCGTCAGCCATGCTCCCTTGGGTTTTTACGGAAGAAAGATTTTAACGAAGTTTCTGGTACGCTTTTAGAGGATGTATTTCAAAGATATGTGTGAAAGGTTTTTTTTTTTTTTTTTTGTTTTTTTTTTTTTTTTTTTTCTTTTTTTTTTTTTTTTTTTTTTTTTTTTTTTTTTTTTTTTTTTTGTTGTTGATGACTTGTGAGTTGATTTTAACGTGGTGACAGCCCCGATATGGCCCTTTGCGGTCGGTTGGACTATAAGCAACATGACCTTACATTACCCTAGAGGTCTGGGAATGGATGATGGACGTACAGCGCCCGACAACTTCCTACCCGTATCCCCTTTCTCAAGCGGGAAAACTCTCTACCTTACTACCACCTGAGGTCAGTGCGTATACAGACACTGGCTGGCGCAGGTCAGTGCGACAGATAACGGGGTGAAGAAGCCGGGAGAGATGGAGAGAGAGCCATATGAGAGAGAGAGAGAGAGAGAGAGAGAGAGAGAGACGTCAGCCATGCTCGACAGAGAGAGAGAGAGAGAGAGACAGACAGACAGACAGACACATGACTTACAGAGACAGAACGAAGAGAGCCTCCTTTCAACAAGATTTCCACAACACCTGAGGTGTGGCAGCAGACCTTCGGACCCTGGCTCTCATCCATCCGTCATCCGTCAAACGCCAAAATCTCTTCCGACACACACAACACGTTTGAAACACAGCCAGCGAGCACTGTTCCTCCAAACCACTGACCTACTGACCTCTGACACACACACACACACACACACACACAACCACACACACACACACACAAGCTCGTGACGCATATGAAGCGTCTCAAATTTCAAACGTTTGCTTCCATTCCCGAACGCGAAAACGTGGGAGAGAGACACGGGGGGTGATTTAGGAGGTAGGGGGGTGGGGGTGGGGTGGGGGGTTTGGGGTTGTAGGGTCTTGAGCGGATGCGTTGAGAGGGAGGGGGTGGGGGGTGGGGGTTGGGAGGGAGGGCAGAGGAGGGAGGGAGGAGGGGGGGGTGAGGAGGGGACGGAAAGGAGGAGGAAACTTTAGACGGAACGACAGTGGGGGACACACCACACACACCCACACACACACACACACAAATAAACACCACACACACACACACACACAAATAAACACAAACACACACAGAGACACACAACCCAAGGTAAGGTAAAGTAATGTTGCTTATAGCTCACAGAGAGGAGAGAGAGAGAGAGAGAGAGAGAGAGAGAGAGAGAGAGAGATGAGAGAGGAGAGGAGAGAGATATGACCTCTGGAAAAGTTCGAAGAGAAATTATACCAAAAGGTTTCAGAGAGTCAGAGAGAGAGAGAGGAGAATGACACAAAACGATGGAGAGGGTGGGAGGAAACGAGGAGCGGGAGGGAGGAGGAGGGGAGGGGTGGGAGGAAGCTCCTCCAAACGAGAGTGATGGAATTGACATGGCCCTCTTCGATCCCTGGAGTCGGAGAGGAGGGCCCGGCTGTGACCGTGAAATGGAAGGAAATGGCTTCCACCAAGAGGAGATAGCAACATACGAGAGGAGAGAGAGAGGGAGAGAGAGGGAGAGAGGAGGTGGGAGAGAGATGTGGAAGGGGAGGAGGGGATGGAGGATAGTTGGTCAAGGAGATGTTTTTGGCGATAAAGCCTTATCTGGGCTTTTCTCGGACGCACATTTTACACGTCCATCCACGCACGAGACGACCCTATTAATACGTCGGTGACCCCCGAGGTGGGGATTTTTTTCGCCTTTAACCCCCATAAAAGAATGCCGACACACGTGCCAACCGAGGTTGCCTGAATGGTGCTTATACCATTGTGACGCTAGACCCCTATTACCGGAGGAGAAGATTTAACCGGGACTCGACGATGGCAAAAGTCGCTCTCTCTCGGAAAACAGCTCATTATACAAAAGGTTTCAGAGAAGCTAGAGACAGAGAGGAGACACACAGGAGACACAGGAGAGAAGGAGCACACACACACACACCACGAACCAGAGGCACACTCGCTCGCACACATGGAAAACACACACACACGAGGACGGGGGGAGGAATGGGGGGGGCTTGCTCTGGGGGGGGAGCAAGCTCCTCCAAACTACGAATAGTGATGTGAAATTGACATGTGCCCTCTTCGCCCCTGGAGTCGAGAACAAGCCACTTCCTGTTTACGTGAAATGGAAGGCTAATGGCTTCCACCAAGAGGAAATATACAACATACGAGAGAGCCCGAGTAGAGAGAGAGAGGAGAGGAGAGAAGACTACAGAGAGAGGAGAGAGATGTGTGATGGGAGGTGGGGGGCAAATAGTTGTCAAAGAATGTTTGGCGATAAAAGCCTTATCTGGGCTTTCTCCGGACGCACATTTTAAACGTCATCGCAGCACGAGACCGCCCCAGTACTATTACGTCGTTCTGACCCTACGTCGGTTTGACCTTTTTTTTTTTTTTTCCCTTTAAATCTTTTAAAAGAATTCCGCAACGCACGTGCGCAACCATAAAGGTTGCCTGCAAAGTGGGGAGTATTATTACCATTGTTTCTATTGCTATTAACATGATTATCAGAGGCAGCTCTCTCTCTCTCTCTCTCTCTCTCTCTCTCTCTCTCGTTTGCAAGCACACACACACACACACACACACACACACACACACACACACACACACACACACACACACTCGCTCGCTGCTGCACACACACACACACACACACACACACACACACACACACACACCACACACACACACACAGGACACCTCAGCAACATACCTACAATAATGAATGAAGGCTTCTTTTAAAAAGCCACTTTTTCCAGATAAACAACGACTACAGCCCCAAGTACAGACTGTCGTTCTTTAAAAACAACGACTACAGCCCCAAGTACAGACTGTCAGTTCTTTAAAAACAACGACTACAGCCCAAGTACAGACTGTCAGTTCTTTTAAAAACAACGACTACAGCCCCAAGTACAGACTGTCAGTTCTTTAAAAACAACGACTACAGCCCCAAGTACAGGACTGTCAGTTCTTTAAAAACAACGACTACAGCCCCAAGTACAGACTGTCAGTTCTTTAAAAACAACGACTACAGTCCCAAGTACAGACTGTCAGTTTTTTTTTTTTTCTATCTTCGATCTTCCCTACACAGAGTACACACACACTTAAAGGAAGAGTCAACTGATTCACACAAGTCCTGAGTTGCTTCAAAAAAAAAAAAAAAAAAAAAAAAAGAAAGCAGGAGAGACTCACTACCTTTAGAATTCTATTCCAGGGAGGGAGTGATTGCTTCAAAAAGTAACCGTCAGCGTGAACCCAACCTCTTCCAGTTCTCATTTGCACTGTTTTCAAAACAGCGTGCAAAGAGAGAGAGAGAGAGAGAGAGAGAGAGAGATCTGAGAGAGAGAGAGAGAGAGAGAGAGAGAGAGAGAGAGAGAGAGATAGAGAGAGAGACAGACAGACAGACAGACAGACAGACAGACAGAGACAGAGACGAAGAGAAATAGAGAGAATGCACACACAATGAACGGCGCCAATGGAAACAGGACACACACACACCCAGACGCAAGCCCCACCCCTCTCTCATTAAACACAATTGAACCACAGACACACGGCGCCACTCATCACGACAACAACAAACAACTTAACGACGCATTTCCTACTCCACAATACCACATTATCACCATCACCAACTTCCTCCAACGGACAGACGATAACAAACAAGGGAAAACAAAAAAACACATAGATCACGTCACCGACCTACGCCAGTCCTCAGCTGGGTAGACAGCGGCAAGACGACGAAACACCAGAACCCTGGTCACATCAAGAGCAAACGCAGCTCACGAGAGCGGACCTACCTACTGGACGGAGCAGCACGGAGCCACACGACCCACCACCAGCACGACGCTGGGGTTTGAACCCAGGTCCAAACGAAGCTGATCGACGTTGAAAGTACAAAAGTGAATCGATAGTTGCAATCGTCCTAAACATGTTGCTCTCCTGAACACAACGCGGAGGGCAGGGGTGGGGGAGGGGGGGGGGGGGGGAGGGGGGGGGGGTGGGTGGGGGGGGGGGGGGGGGACGAGCACAGAGATTGGTCGGCATGAGTCACGGGGCCGACAAACCAAGTGGCCTCATTCCCTGCCTCCGTTCAGAAATCACACAACAAGTCTCTCTCATTATTCTAGCCCTCTCACCTAGAACAGACCTATCTGAAACAAGTCTCTTATTATTCTAGCCCTCTTACCTAGAACAGACCTATCTGAAACAAGTCTCTTATTATTCTAGCCCTCTCACCTAGAACAGACCTATCTGAAACAAGTCTCTTATTATTCTAGCCCTCTCACCTAGAACAGACCTATCTGAAACAAGTCTCTTATTATTCTAGCCCTCTCACCTAGAACAGACCTATCTGAAACAAGTCTCTTATTATTCTAGCCCTCTTACCTAGAACAGACCTATCTGAAACAAGTTTCTTATTATTCTAGCCCTCTTGCCTAGAACAGACCTATCTGAAACAAGTCTTATTATTCTAGCCCTCTTGCCTAGAACAGACCTATCTGAAACAAGTCTTATTATTCTAGCCCTCTTGCCTAGAACAGACCTATCTGAAACAAGTCTCTTATTATTCTAGCCCTCTTGCCTAGAACAGACCTATCTGAAACAAGTCTCTTATTATTCTAGCCCTCTTGCCTGGAACAGACCTATCTGAAACAAGTCTCTTATTATTCTAGCCCTCTTGCCTGGAACAGACCTGTCTGAAACAAGTCTCTTATTATTCTAGCCCTCTCGCCTAGAACAGACCTATCTGAAACAAGTCTCTTACTATCTAGCCCTCTGGCCTAGAACAGACCTATCTGAAACAAGTTCTTATTATTCTAGCCCTCTCACCTAGAACAGACCTATCTGAAACAAGTCTCTTATTATTCTAGCCCTCTCGCCTAGAACAGACCTATCTGAAACAAGTCTCTCATTATTCTAGCCCTCTTACCTAGAACAGACCTATCTGAAACAAGTCTCTTATTATTCTAGCCCTCTCACCCCAGAACAGACCTATCTGAAACAAGTCTCTTATTCTAGCCCTCTTACCTAGAACAGACCTATCTGAAACAAGTCTCTTATTATTCTAGCCCTCTTGCCTAGAACAGACCTATCTGAAACAAGTTTCTTATTATTCTAGCCCTCTCACCTAGAACAGACCTATCTGAAACAAGTCTCTTATTATTCTAGCCCTCTCGCCTAGAACAGACCTATCTGAAACAAGTCTTATTATTCTAGCCCATAGA
>JADBJO010007727.1:71695-76695 GCA_016801955.1 Conus betulinus | reverse complement strand
GTGTGTGTGTGTGTGTGTGCGTGTGTGTGTGTGTGTGTGTGTGTGTGTGTGTGTGTGTGAGAGAGAGAGAGAGAGAGTTGTCTCTGTGTGTGTGTGTGTGTGTGTGTGTGTGTGTGTGTGTGTTTTACTCTTTCATTCAGTCATAGTTTCAACAGAACGGAAGCGCTCTATAACGGAAGCGCTCTATATAAAATGCTACAAATTAAAAAAAAAAAATTACAGAATGTTCACCATTCTGTACTGTTGTACACTTTTAGCTACGTATCTAGCAAGTTCCGTGAATCTGACTTGTTCGGCTACGTCGACGTGGCGATTTCAGACTCTAGTCTGTAAAACATTCTGATTTTTTTCTGAATGACGTAAGACCAGATGGGGAGGGGGGGGGGGGGGGGGGGGGGGGGGGGGGGGGGGGGGGGGCAAGAGGTTTCAAAGCCCCATCTCCGTGGGTGGACCGAGCTGACGAGCCAGCCACATGAAGACTAGCGCGCTGCCCATCTCCCTGCTGCATACAAGCTTTCAACCTTTGTTTCACGGAATCCTACCTTATCCTCGGTCACAACGTGATTCCACGAGGGCTTAGACACCAGCTCTTGATAGTGCCCGTTTGCATCCTGTGAGCGTTCTACGTTAATTCAAGAGTTCTGGGGAAGGAAGAACAAAAGGGAATGTTACGTTTTGTTTGTTTGTTGTTTTTCCCGTGAAGGTAAACAACGACTAGTGATGGGCAAAGTCACGCGAAGACAAGAGGGGGCAGGGGAGGGAGAGGGGGGGGGGGTAATGGGGGGATAGGGGGATGGGGGGGGGGGGGGGGCGGCGGGCAAGGACGAGAGAAGGGAGAGACGCACAGAGAAACACCAATCTGAATCAAAGGGGGGGGCGGGCCAGGACGGAGGGGAAACAGCCAATGTAAAAAAAAAAAAAAAAAACGGACCATCGGAGGGAATCAGGCGGTGGGGGGGAGGGGGGGGGGGGGGGGGGGGGGGGGGGGGGTTGGGGGGGGGGGGGAGACAAAGGGAAATGGGGGTGTCGAGAGGCGGGGGGGGGTGGGGGAGGGGGGTATGGGCAGGGGGAGGGTTGAAGGCGAAGGTGGGCAGGAGGTTTATGGGAGAGCAATCAGAGGCCGCAGAATGGGAGAGAGGGTAGGGGTCAGAGGCCGGGGTGGGGTAGTGCGGGAGGGGGGAGGTGTCGGTGATGCAAGGGCAGCCTGTTGAATTATGCATTGCTGCTTCGTCTTCTTCGCTCTCCGTCGCCTCGCGTTTCCTTCTTTCCCCCAGCATCATTTTTACGGCAACTCCCGCGTGCAGGCTGCACACCAATCATTAATGCGCCAGGGCCCTTGCTTAGGTGCCGAATATTTATAGAAGGCACAATTAGATTGTTCTGAGAATTTGTTTTGTGTCTGAAATTTGCAACGCCTTGCTTCAGATGTCGAGTATTTTATAGACAGGCACAATCAGATGTGTAGTGAGAATTTTTATTGTACTGGAATTGTGGCGCAAAGATACGGTTTCGGGTGAGTGAGAAGGCCTGAAATGTGACGTGAGCCAAGGGGAAAGTCTTGTATTGAAGACTGTGAATGATGACAAACAAAGAAAATCCTCCAACATAGGTGAAATGAGGGGGAGGGGGGAGGGGGGGGGGGGGGGGGGTTCTTTCGATAAATTATCAATTTAATACGAAATGCTGGCTTAAATTTATGGTTAGGCCTTTAAAACGCTTACACGAATTATACAATGATTTGGTGCAAAATCTCAATTGTGGCCTGGGCCATCAGGAAAGGGAACGAAGGGGATTGGAGCTATCGAGAAGCAAATGGGGAGGGCGGGGGGCTGGAAGGGGAGTGGGTTGAAGGTGAAGGTGGGGTGCGAGGAGGGGGGGGGGGGGAGGGTTATGGAGAGCAATAAGGGGGCCACAGAATAGGGGGAGGGGGGAGGTGTCAGTGATGCAGGGGCAGCCTGTTGAATTATGCATTGCTGCTCTTCTTTCTTCTTCGCTCCCCGTCGCCTCGCGTTCCCATCTTTCCCCTGAGCTAAGCTAACTCACGTGCCTACCCCTCAGACAGGCAAACAGCCACCGGGGTGGTTCAATGGAACCACGTTCCTCCTAGGTGAAGTGCTGTCTGTTTCAGAGTGTTGACAAATACACTGAACAAAACAAGAGTAAACAAGACTCAACCCCACGAGCATTTCCAGTTCTAACCACCCACCCTCCCACTCACCCCACACCGCATGCATCCACGCGCACAACAAGTACACGCGCACGCACAACACACACACGCACGCACGGCACGCACACACACAGCGACACACACAGACACACGCTCGCGCGCCGCGCGCGCGCGCACACACCACACACACACACACACGCACACACACAAACGCGCGCGCGCACACGCAGATCTCTCTCTCTCTCTCTCTCACACACAAACACACACACACCACACCACACACAAACACACACACACAGACACACACTTTTAAAGCTTTGTAAACATAAACCTATCCCTGATCATAAAAAAAACGACAGGGACGCGCTGTTAAAACATTATTCTTCTATACAGCTGCGCCAACAAATATAAAGAGAAAATCACAATATTCTATCATAGATACACATCTCCTCTCTCTCTCTCTCTCTCTCTCTGTGCGCGCGCGCGCGCGCGCGCGCGTGTGTGTGTGTGTGTGTGTGTGTGTGTGTGTTTGGGTGTGTGTGTGTGTGTGTGTGTGTGTGTGTGTGTGAGTGTTGTGTGTCGTCAGTACAACCATGAGTTTAATCTGACAATAAATTGGTTTCAGTCAGAGTGTGTGTGTGTGTTGTGTGGTGTGTGTGTGTGGTGTGTGTGGTGTGTGTGTGTGTGTTCTACATCATCTTCACATCATGAATCATGACCAGGGGTTGGGGAAGAGAAGAAGGGAGTTATGAAATGGCAAAAGAGGGAGAGAAAAAAAAAAAAAAAAAAGGGGGGGGGGGGGGGGGGGGCGGGGGAAGCGGTAGGGGAAGAGAGAAAGAGTGTGAAACAAACAATGCGAAACATGGAAACAAAGAGAAGACAATCCTGCCAAACCATGCCATTTTATATTTCAAAGGAATCGAAAGCAAATCCGCCAGTTAACATGGACAAACAAACTACAAGACAAAACACAACGCTCCTCTTTCTCCCTCCTGTGTATCTAGCCCTTATTTCGGGGCCCGGAGTAGCTCAGTGGTAGAGCGCCGGACTCGTAATCTTGGTGATCCTGGGGTTGCGGGTTCGAATCTCCGCCGGGCCGTTTCGGTATGGGGGGATTTTTCCATCGGAGTTAACATTGGTTCTGACTCCATTTCCTATCCAGTCCTTCGAACGAGACTATAAACCGAGGTTCCGTGTGTGAATACACGCATGACATCTTGCACACATGTAAAATCCCATCACCAAGTTTCGGAAGAGAAGGCCAGTTTGGCCGTTGGTATGGATTACATGTTACACGCAGCATGCACCCTGCGTGAGAAATGGAAAGAATGAAGGAAGTAAGGAAACTGAGTGAATGATACGGAACGATATTGACTGGATGACACGAGAAAACGACTGAATGAAGCGCCAGCTGGCAGCTCTTCAGTTGGCACTACCCAGGCAGGCAGCCCGTTGTGTGTAAACGAGTGTGGATTGTGAAGCGCTTAGAGTTTGGTCTCTAGCCGAAGACAGGCGCTGTATAAGTTATCATCATCATCATCATCATACTACTACTACTACTACTACTACTACTACTACTACAACAACAACTACTATCGTCATAATATCACCAATCCTCTATCATTTTTTCAATATCTTTATCATCATCATCCTTCTTGTTATTGCTATCATTATCATTACTATCATCATCATGGCTATTTCAACTTGCACTGTCTCTTCTCCAACGGCCTCGTTTGCATTCAACGCTCATCCGAACAAGAGAAGGTAAGGGATTAGCTCGTTCTTCGCTTTTCATTGTCCTCAATGGTGTTGATCTGGCCTGAATTAGACCTATTAGGTCGAAACGCGTCGTGTTTACCCTGTAATTTGTTTGTCCAGGTTAACTGGCTGATTCCATTTCAATTTCCTTTAAAATGGGTTACAATTTGCGCCTGCAGTCACGTCACTTTGAAACACGCAGATTTCGTCCCGAGTGAATAAACCGAGTACGCGAAGCCGAGCTGTTTACCGCTAATTCTTTAAGTCAAAACCATATGGAGGCGGATTTCCGTTCGTAGCCTACCAGTCGTTATCACCGGAAGTCTGTGGATCGTCCACACTTCCTGTCAACACACTGAGAGTTCTCTCCCTTTTCACTAAATAGCAGCAAAGCAGTAATTTAGCTTCAACTCCCCTGCCCCCGACTCCGACTGTCTGTCTGTCTCTCTTCCTCCACTTCATTCTCTCCCCCTTGGCCCTTTCCCCCCCCCCCCCCCCCCCCTCCTCCCTCCTCTTCCCCTACCCCACCCACATCACGGTCATTAGCACTGCCAACAAAGCGTTCCTCTCCTGTTCCGTGTAGTACAGGTAGCAGCAACAAGGTCGCCCTTCTCTCTCTCTTTGCCTGTGTGTGTGTGTGTGTGGGTGTGTGTGTGTGTGTGTGGTGTGTGTGTGGTTTGTTTGTGTGTGTGTGTGTGTGTGTGTGTGTGTGTGTGTGTGTGTGTGCGCACGCGCGCGCGCGCGCTCATCTGTCTGTCTGTCTGTCTCCTCTTTCAATCCCTCAATCTCCTCTCCCTGTCTCTCAATGTGTGTGTGTGTGTGTGTGTGTGGTGTGTGTGTGTGTGTGTGTGTGTGTGTGTGTGTGTTCGCGCGCGCGCGCGCATGCGTGCGAGCGCGTGTGTGCGTGCGTGCGTGTGTGTGTGTGTGCGTGCATGCGTGCGTGCGTGCGTGAGTCTGTCTGTCTGTCGTCTCTCTGTCAATCTCTCTCAACCCTCCTCCTCCCTCCCTCCCCCTCACATCTCTCCGTGGTAAGACGATTAGTTCTTTTAAAGACCAGTTCATTTCTGTTCATGCA
>JADBJO010007727.1:49195-66695 GCA_016801955.1 Conus betulinus | reverse complement strand
GATGCCAATTCCATATTTTCAAAAAAATGTTTGACAGACAGAATATTGTTGTGGTATGGGCGTTTCTCTGCTCCTTACAACGCAGATGACCGGTAATCAGCAAGAATGACCAGTTTTTCATTGTGATGTAAATTCCATGTTTTCTCTATTTGATTGCATATTATTGTGTGATGATGAGCATTTTTTCTTTTCCTACCTTTCATGACGTAGATGACCTGTGGTCACTTTGATGCAGTATCCATCCATATATATATATAATATATATAGATATATTTTTTATATCTTTTAATATGTACGTCTCCTCTTAATATGATGTAGGTCAAAAATAGGTTGTATAGATTCTGTATCAAAGAGATCATGAACACCACTGAACTGACCATGTACAGTAAAACCCGTTAATTGAAACAGCCTTTGAACCACCTATGGACTTTTAATTATCCGAATTTAAAATTATCCGCGTGTTCAGTTAATCTAAATTTTTTGCCCAATCTAAAACACACTCAAAATAAACCTAACAAATTGAAATTAAACTGAGCAAGTCAAGGAGTAGTCCCAAGGAATTTCATTAACTGGGCTTTGTTTGCAGCATTGGCGTTACTAGGAATCGAAAAGGACGAGAGAGAGAGAGAGAGAGAGAGAGAGAGAGAGAGAGAGAGAGAGAGAGAGAGAGAGAGAGAGAGAGAGAGAGAGAGAGACAGACAGACAGACAGAGAGAGAGAGAGAGAGAAATGGCCCCAATACCCTATCCTGGTTTGAAGACCAATCTGTCGCCGGGCGACAAATTGGGTAGAGGCGACAGATTGATCGTTGACATGGGGCTTTGGCCTTAATCTGAATAAAGAATCGCCCTCTCTCTCTCTCTCTCTCTCCTCCCCCGTCCGCTAGTATGGGCTTTTCACCTTAATCTGAATAAAGATTCGCACTCTCTCTTTTCCCCCCTCCCTCCCCCCGCCCTCCCCCCCCCCCCCCCTCCCTCTCTCTGTCTCTCTCTCTCAAGAGAAGAGCAGCTGTAATTATCACGAGAGGAGCAACACTGTATATTCTGAACCGGCTTATAGTTTTCAATTCCGTTGTTGTTATACTATATTCATGTACCCTTTTCATAATTATGTAAGGCCCCCGGTCTATATATGAATGATCTCTCTCTCTCTCTCTCTTTCTCTCTCTGCGCTCGTGTGTGTGTGTGTGTGTGTTATGTATGTATGTATATATGTATGTATGTATGTGTGTGTGTGTGTGTGTGTGTGTGTGTGTGTGTGTGTGTGTGTGTGGTTGTGTGTGTGTGTGCTTGTGACCTCTCTCTCTTATTCACACGCGCACACGCACAACACATGAACAGAAACATAATCACCATTAATTGATACAGAAAAAAGAAGAAACAAGATAGAGAATGAATTTTCCACGAAGTTTTCACCTTATGACATCGCAAAGAACAAGAAGCGAAAATCACGCACACACACAAAAAAACTCCCCCCCCCCCCCCCCCCCCCCCACACACACACACACACACACACACACATCCCTATCCCTTCACCCCCGATCGCTGGCTAGCATTTGAGAATGGCATCTCTCTCCCTGCCTTTCTCTCTGTCTGTCTCTTCCTCTTTCTCTCTCTCTCACCCCCGCCCGCTTTCTCTCTCACCCCCCCTCTCTCTTTTTCCTCTCTGTTTCTCTCTCATCCCCCCCTCTCTCTCTCTCTTACCTCCCTCTCTATCTCCCCCTCTCTCTCATCGCTCTCTCTCTCTCTCTCTCTCTTTCTCCCCTGCTCTCTCACCCCCCCTCTCTCCCTCTCCCCCCTCTCCCCCCCCCCCCCCCCCCCCCCCCCCCCCCCCCGGCCCTTCTCTCTCTGTGTCTAAAACAGCCGCTGATGATGATGAGGATGATGATGATGATGATGATGATGACCTTTAGCATTCCATTTCCCAACCAGATTGCATCTCTGCCAGCACGGCCAATCAATCCTCCCCGGTACATCCTGATAAATGTGCTGAAGATCGAAGGTAGCGCAGACGCCCGCTCTGTGTGTCGATGCTGTCAGTGCAGGAGGCACTCTGGTCGCCTGATGGCGGCCAACTGCCGAGCATTGCTTTGCACACAGCTCTTCTTCCCCCCCCCCCCCCCCCCCCCTCCCCCCCCCCCCCCCCCCCCCCCCCCCCCCCCCCCCCCTCTCCCCTTATTTCTGTCACGTCTGGAAATGACATTTGTCGAAAAATTCATTTCTGTCTGTTTTGTATTGTGTAATAATTGAGCTTAACTTTGCATCCGGTCTAGGTGTTTTTTTTTCGTGTTTGTTCCTTTTTTTTTTTTTGGGGGGGGGGGGGGGGGGGGGGGGGAGGAGGGGGGTTGGGGCGGAGCGTAGGGGATTGTTTGTTTGCTTGTGTTTTTCTTTTTTCCGGTCACGTCTGGAGATGACATTTGTCGAAAAATTCAATTGTGTCTGTTTTGTATTGTGTAATAAATGAGATTTACTTTGCATTCAGTCTTGGGTGGTTGTGTGTGTGTGTGTGTGTGTGTGTGTGTGTGTGTGTGTGTGTGTGTGTGTGTGTGTGTGTGTGTGTGTGTGTGTGTGTGTGTGTGCGTGTGTGCGCGCGCGCGTGTGTGTGTAAACGTGTGTTTTGCGTACACATGCCTGTCTGTCTCTCTTCTTCTTCTTCTTAGCAAGCAAAAATTGTTTGTTTCCACGTCTGTCTGTCTGTTTTCTTCTTCTTCTTCTTTGTCTTTCTTCTTCTTCTTCTTCTTCTCTCTCTCTCTCTCTCTCTCTCTCTCTCTCTCTCTCTCTCTCTCTTTCTCCAGTCTCCAGCACCTTTGTAACTATCACAACCTTCACACCAACACCCTCTCCTCTCTCTCAGCATGGTCAGTCATTACACCCTAAACCCAACGGAGACAGAATGCACACCACTTCCACACCAACAGCCTCTCCTCTCTCACCATGGTCAGTCATTACACCCTACACCCGACGAAGACAGAATGCACACCACTTCCACACCAACAGCCCTCTCTCCACCATGGTCAGTCATTACTCCCTACACCCAACGGAGACAGAATGCACAATGCGAACTGCGTGAAACCTTGCGGACTGGTTACTCGAATAACCCCCCCCCCCCCCCCCCCCCCCCCCCCCCCCCCCCCCCCCCCCCCCCCCCCCCCCCCCCGTCACGATGTGACCGTGACCTTTTCATACCTGACCTTGATTTTGACAAGCTCATGCTTCGTTAAGGCCAGTCCCAGTCAATAGCGAGTCTGATGAAGACAGATGTCGTCCTTAATGAAGCAGGGACGGACAGACAGACTTGAGCTGCGTCACACGGTCCACTCCGGACAGTCAGAGGAAGGGTTTGTCAGACAGGCCGGGCGCGAGACCCAAACCGTGACTCTCTTTTCTTTTTCTGTTGAATCTGTCATGGCTTGCTGCCCTTCAAAGTATTGCCACTCACTTTACCATTGCCTCGGAAAAACAAAATGTCGATTTCCTTTTCAGGTATTTCGCTTCCTTGGTTGCCAAGAAAACGAGTCAGAATGGCCTCTACCAAATAAGCATATACCAAATTCAGTTACTCTTATTACAGTTGAAATAGTTTTTTTTTTTTTTTATTTCTTTGCTTATTTGTTGTTTGTTGCGTATACTTTCTGTTTGTTTTGGTTGTTCATAATGTTTACATTTTCCCGTGGGTTTTTTTTTGTTTTGTTTTTTTTCTCTTTCTTTTCCTTTTTTTTCTTTTTCTTTTTGCATCTGCCATACGTATGCCTGGAAATGTTTGGTGTGAGTTTCAGAATGACGTAATGTTTGGGTGACAGTGCGTCTTTTGCTTTCTCCTTACACAAGGAGTATCAAACGTGCAGTTTTCTCACATCCTACAATCAGAGACTAGTACATAAACATATACCGTGAACAACGACAAAGCTCTGTCTTCAATAATCTGTTTGTCAGTACAGTCTGACAGTGACACAACACGACGTGGACACGCACTTCCTGTTAGACAGGAACCAAAGAAAGACATCTAAACATCCGTACACAGTGACGTTCGCTGGCAGATTACACATATTCATTTCGTTGTTTTTGATAAGTAGCAGTTAAGCACATGACAGGAAAACGATTTTTGCATTAAGAAAAGCCCCCGGCGAAAAAAAAAAAACGAAAACGAGAGAGCGAGAGAGAGAGCGAGAGAGAGAGAGAGAGAGAGAGAGAGAGAGAGAGAGAGAGAGAGAGAGAGAGAGAGAGGACAAAACAAGAACAAGAGCAAGAAAAAAATCGAGAACTGGGTCCACTTTTTCCGCCTCAATATCTTACCGATTCCTGCATTTGTGCAGCTCCTTTCTAATACGGGGCAGTCCTCCCAGCTTCATGTCCAAAGTTAGCTGTGCTGCAATTACACATCGCGGGCTACCTCCTCCCTCAGGGGAGAGGACTTCAAAGGAAGCAACTGTTTTCATTTCTTTTACAGCGTCCCACTCCCCCAACGCAAACCTCCCACATCCCACCTCTCTGCTTCCAACGTATTGCCTCCACCCACCCCCCCCACCCTCCCACCCCCAATTCAGAATCAAAGCGTTTTCTTCCTCTTTCGTCTGTTTCCTTTCTCAAGCGGAGGAAACCGCCTATCATGGAGGTCAGAAGAAACGCTTCAAAGACTCTCTCTCCACATCCATGAAAGCGTTTAACATCAACCCTACACACATGGGAGCAAACTGCTATGGATCGAGCTAGATGGCGCCGCTCTATCCACAAAAGCGCGCAGTTTATGTGAAGAAAGGAGGACAGCTGTAGCACAACGAAAGAGACAGGCAAAGAAAGCCCGCACCAGCAAACAAGGGCAAGTCTCCCCCACAGTGTCTGTCCAAGCTGTCACCGCACATTCCGTGCACACACCGGCTTGATCACCCATCTGCATATCCACAAATCATCTCACTCCCCTCAACCCCCCAAGATGAGTCCTCGTCGACTTGACGGACGAACAACAGCACACGTTGCCAACGTTCCGAGAGGGAGGAGATAATAGCTGGTGGTGAGAAATTAGCCCACACGAACACTCAGGCAACCCCAATGCTTGAACTGAGCCCCACGGCCTTGCTGTCAGCCAGCACGTGCATCAGTGGCGTCCAGCTCTCTTCCCTGGTGAACGCTGATTAGCATTTGCAGTTCAACGATGGACGTCTGTTGCCTCCCCCCCCTTACAGCAGCACCGTATCCTCACAGCAGTCCTAAACTGAGCAGTCTGCCTTTGTTTTTCGGCACTTGTGTTGATTCATGATAAACATGTGTATTGTAATTCATGCACTGAGTACGGAATCCACCGCAAAGAAAGGATATTTGCAAAAGAAATACGATTTTTGTAATGAAACACAGTGTCGCACCCTCCCCCACCTGATGAAGGAATGGACATCATAGTATAGTCTGCTGCTTTAAGCGCGCGTTCAGTGAGAACCGGGGTCTGTGTCTCTGTCACTGTCACTATCTCTGGTTACTATGAAGGAGGGGGGGGGGGGGGGGGGGGGGGGGGGGGGGGGGGGGGGGGGGGGGGGGGGGGGGGGGACAGACAGACAGAGAGAGAGAGAGAGAGAGAGAGACAGAGAGAGAGAGAGAGAGAGAGAGAGAGAGAGAGAGAGAGAGAAGAGAGAGAGAGAGAGAGCCCGCACACCCGTAAAGTTACGTTTAACAGCATCTTCCCGAGCGTGGGAATTCTACGGGATGTAACTTCTTATCCGCGAGGGAGAGTGCATTGCTGTTAGCTTACGGTCAGCTGTAAGCGTAAGGCGCCCACCCACAGATGTCTGTCAGCCAGTGTGGACACACAACATGCAGAGCTATCTGCTGACTTTGTTGTCAGCCGACTTGGACAGGGATGGCAGTGGCGGTTTAACGGTGTGGGTTGGCACCAACCTTAGGGCATACCCCATGGTGGTCGTACCCGACCTTGTGTTTTTTTCTGGAGGAGGGTTGGGGGTGGGGGGGTGGGGGGCTCTGTGTGAACTCTTTCCAGAACATGAACGAGGTCATCACACCTTACATTATCCCCTAAGCCACAATCAAGACATCACACCTTACATTATCCCCTAAACAACGATCAAGACATTACACCTTCCATTATCCCCTAAACAACGATCAAGACATCACACCTTACATTATCCCCTAAGCCACGATCAAGACATCACACCTCCCATTATCCCCTGAGCAACGATCAAAACATCACACCTTCCATTATCCCCTGAACAACGATCAAAACATCACACCTTCCTTTATCCCCTAAACAACGATCAAAACATCACACCTTCCATTATCCCCTGAGCAACGATCAAAATATCACACCTTCCTTTATCCCCTAAACAACGATCAAAACATCACACCTTACATTATCCCCTGAGCAACGATCAAAACATCACACCTTACATTATCCCCTGAGCAACGATCAAAACATCACACCTTACATTATCCCTGAGCAACGATCAAAACATCATCACACCTCCTTTATCCCCTAAACAACGATCAAAACATCACACCTTACATTATCCCCTGAGCAACGATCAAAACATCACACTTTCCTTTATCCCCTAAACAACGATCAAAACATCACACCTTACATTATCCCCTGAGCAACGATCAAAACATCACACCTTACATTATCCCCTAAACAACGATCAAAACATCACACCTCACATTATCCCTGAGCAACGATCAAAACATCACACCTTCCTTTATCTCTAAACAACGATCAAACATCACACCTTTCATTACCCCCTGAGCAACGATCAAAACATCACACCTTCCTTTATCCTCTAAAACAACGATCAAAACATCACACCTTACATTATCCCCTAAACAACGATCAAAACATCACACCTTACATTATCCCCTGAGCAACGATCAAAACATCACACCTTCCTTTATACCCTAAACAACGATCAAAACATCACACCTTCCATTATCCCCTGAACAACGATCAAGACATCACACCTACTTATCCCCTGAGCAACGATCAAAACATCACACCCTTCCATTATCCCCTGAGCAACGATCAAAATATCACACCTTCCTTTATCCCCTAAACAACGATCAAAACATCACACCTCACATTATCCCCTAAACAACGATCAAAACAAACATCACACCTTACATTATCCCCTAGCCAACAAACAAGAAGCAGGGTTCAAGTCTCCGGACACTGGACGTTAAGGCCGTTCTACATGAAATGAACCATGAATTCGCGAATCTGCAACGCGAGCTAACGACGAACCACGGTTTCTCACTCAACTCAACGCCCACGATTCCTGGACTGCATTGCACACAGACCAACGAACTGGCAACGCCACTGAAATTTGAGCGGACTCTTCCTCAAGCGAAAGAACTCTATTTGCTTGCTGGTGCAGGATTGAGATATATTGATTATTAGGCCTACTGAATGTGAAGCGGCTTTGAGCTGGCCGTGAGGTCCATATTTAGCCATCTCTTTGTCCAAAATGTAACTTGTTTATTTCCACGCCTCTGGGAGGACCTCGACTGTTTCGGCCGTGTCGACAGAAAATGTTTACTTAACGAATCAAGACTAGATATTTAGGTCAACCAACCACAAAACTGATTTCAGTCACTGCACAGTTGACATGAATTCAATCTCCATTCTAAAAGAGCTTTCATACGGTCACTTCCGTTTCCGAATACCCAAACAACTCGCGTGGGACATTTTTAGCAATCTTTCGTTTCCTTTTTTTCCCCCTCTCCCACCTCGGGCCTAAGTGCAGCGAGATTCGTGAATCTGACTGATCCTGGATCACGAACCAAAAGATTGGGTGACTATGAACAAAGACAAGATCGCCTAGATCGCATACTACACGAACTAGGTTCGCGACCGACAGGTTCATTCAATGAAGAACGGCCTTTAAGAACGAAGCACAGGCTAACAACGATGCCGTCCTGAAAAAGCCTGCCCGATCCGCGGATCACGGATCCAATGGATCGGGCATGGAAACACGCTTGGACGCTGCTGTCTACGCATGGTTGCGCGTTCTCGAGAATTTGGATGCGTGCGTGCGCGTGTACGTGCGTGCGTGCGTGCGTGCGTGCGTGTGTGTGTGTGTGTGTGTGGAATGATTCAGACCACTGAAGGACGATGTCAGAATTCTCTACATGTCTTTTCCAGCGACGCTCCAACCGAGCGGGAAGAAAACCAAACGGAACAGCCCCATAGCGGAAGACGCACGAGACACGGCTGGAGATGCCACTACACGGGACACTAACGGACCGAGGGCTGGGAGGGAAGGGGAGGGAAGGGAAGGAAGGGAAGGGGTGAGGAGGGCAGAGGGGATGGATGGGGTCGGGTGTGTGTGTGTGTGTGTGTGTGTGTGGTGGAGGGGGGGGGGGGAGTCTGGGTGAGGGTGAGGCGAGGGAACGCGCAAGAAGAACCCCCCCCCCCCCCAACCCGAAACGGAATGAGTGAACGGCCTAGGTGAATGGGTCATGGGCCAGAGGCTGGAAGATTAAAGCGAGAGGCAAGGGGAGAGGAGATTGAGTGCCCAGGCTTCCATCCATGGACCCCCCAGACCCCTCCCCCCATGCTACTCCCTCCCCCTCCCAACTTCGTTCGATCCTTCCCCCCTGTCTTTCACTGCGAAGAGAAGGTTACAGTGGCGAGGAATGGCCGGGTGGAGCAGGTGAATAGCGACAGGGACGGAGCGAGGCAGGAAGCCGTCAGCTGCCTGCAGCCAGCCGTGAAGACGTCATTTTTACTAGGCCGCTGCTTTATTTTGCCACCAGCCACTCGTCCATCCATCGTTCAGTTCGCGGCGGTTGCACGCACGCGCGCGCGCGCGCTCATGCACACACATACACACACACGCGCGCGCGCGCGCGCGCGCGCACTCACACAAATACACACTCGCACGCACGCACACACACATACATGCACACACACACACACACACACACACACGCGTGCACACACAAACACATACACATTACACCACCACCACCATACCATACACACACACACACACACACACACACACACACACACACATTACGCCACCACACACACACACACACACACACACACACACACACACACACACACACATACACCACCACCACCACCACCACCACACACACACACACACACACACACACACACACACACACACACACACACACATTACACACACACACACACACACACACACACACACACACACACACACACACACACACACTTGGGGGTAGTCGGAACGAGCAGCTGTGGAATACGGCCATGGCAAAACGAGAGTAGGTAGATTGAATTAACAAAAAGAGTGCGTACATGTTGTATCATTTTGTACCACTAACGTTGTTTCGTACTGCATTGTACTGTGTAGAATGGTGTCGTATCAAATTGTACCGTGTCATACTTCATCGTGTCTTAAGTGTTGTGCTTCTTTGTACTGTACGGTATCATATTGGATAATATCAAACTGAATCGTACTGTACAGTATCATATTGGATGATATCGAAACTGAATCGTATTGTACGGTATCATATTGGATAATATCAAACTGAATCGTATTGTACGGTATCATATTGGATAATATCGAACTGAATCGTATTGTAGCGTATGGTAGCAGAGCGTTTCATATTTACTGTATTGTATCAACGGTATCAACAGATCTCCAGCTGCTGCCACCATCCCCTGTCCGTTCTGTGATAGGTCTTTCCGGGCGCAGATCGGCCTGACCAGCCATCTGCGCACTCAGCCCCGATCCCAGGATGACTAGATGGTCTCCGTCGTCTCGACGGACAAAACATTGTATAGTATCGTTTTGGTAGTCTAATTTAGAGCATCTGATTTCATGTATCGTATCCTATCGTATTGTACTGCAATGTGTTACATCGCATTACACTGTATTTGCACTGTATTGTACTTTATTGTATTGTATTGTGTGGTATTGTATCGTATCGGGTATTGCATCGAGTCTCGCTGCATTGTATTGTATTGCACTGCAATGTATCCTATCGTATTTATCATATCGTATTGTGCCGTACTGTGTTGCATTGAGTTTTACTGCATTGTATTGTACTGCATTGTATTGTATGGTGTTGTACAGCGCTGTAAAGTATCGTATCGTTTTGTACTGTTTTGCGTGTGTACTACACTGTACCGTACAGTATCGTATTGCGGGTACCTTATCGTGCCTTACGGCACTGTATTGTATTGCATTGTCTCGTGCGTCGTAATGTATTGCACTGTATAAATTCGTCATCGCAACAGATTTCTCACTGTGAGAACTCTCCACAGGGAAAGCGCGTCGCCACAGGACAGTGCCACTCATTCTTTTTTTTTTTCCCCAGCCTGTTTGAGTTTGTTTACTTATCAAAGTGAATTTCCAACCACAACAACAACAAAATGTTTGACCAGAGACACTTTTCTTGTTGCCGTGAGTTCTTCAAAGTTCGCTGAGATATAGATGCCGCCACACGGGATTCCAGACTACTGTCATCCGAAAGAATAGCACCCTGGACACCTCTTAGGATGGAAGTGAAGAGAGAGAGTGTGGGGGGGGGGGGGGGGGGGGAGGGAGAGAGAGATAGAGACAGACAGACAGACAGACGGACAGACTGACAGACAGAGAGGCAGAGAGAGACAGACAGAAAAACACACATACAACAGAGAGAGAGAGAAGAGAGAGAGAGAGAGACAGACAGACAGACAGACAGACAGACAGACAGACAGATAGATAGGCAGGCATACAGACAGACAGAAACAAGAGAGAATGTTAACGTAATGCAGACGAGTTTCTGTACAAACAGTATACCGTTCAAACTCTCTGATAAATTGATTTTTGTTGTTGTTGGTTGCTGATTGTTGTTGTTGTTGTTGTAAAGTATTCCACACCTTTTCATGTCTTCAATGCAAACATGATACACCTCTCATTAGCAGGCCTACGCATAAAGTGTGTATGACTCAAAACCCACGCCTGTTAAACCACGTTTTCCAGGCTGGTGTGAGTTGTGTGAGTGCCGGGCTGAGGAGGCTGGAACGGAGGGAAAAGAGACGACACAGCCAGACCCATGAAAAGACAGCACGGACAGAGACGAAGCAGAGATGTGTACAGACAGATCTGAACACAACCACGAGAGAGAGAGAGAGAGAGAGGAGGGGGGGGGGGGGGGGGGTGGGGTCGCGGGGGGGGGGTGGGGGGGGGGGGAGGGGAGGGGGGAAAGGGGGTCGAGAAGGGGGGGTGGGGGGGGGGCGGGGGGTACAAGGGGGGGGGGGGGGGGGAATAGAGGGGGAGGGAGAGAAAGGGGATGGTGGGGGGGGTGGGGGGGGGGTGGGGGTACAGGGAGGGGACAAGGGGGACACAGGGGGACACACACTCCAGGGAACACACAGCAGGTTGGGGGAGGAGCGAGACACACAGAAAGAGATTACGAGAGAAAGAAGATATGATCAACAGACAGAACCCACACCCACACACAGACACACACACCACACACACACAGACACAACATAGGAAGACACCATATGTAGAGGAGGAGTATGAGAGAGACATACCGACAGATAGACACAAGCGAGAGAGAGACACACACTTCGACAGGGTTTGGGACAGAGAAAGAAAGGTGTGTGACAAGATGGTAGTGTGGGGAGGGGTGGGAGGGTGGTGCAGACGAATTGGCAGAGCGAGTGGAGCAGAGGAGGGTGGAATGCAGGACAGACGGGGGAGGGGTACCAGACCCTGGGGACAGTGGAGACAGACATAACAGGAAGCGACATTGAGAAGAGAGGCAAGGAGATGAAGAGATCTATAGTGAGTTCAAGGGGATAGGGAATTGAAGTAGAGAGGCAACTAAGACAACATCATTTTGCTCAGCCCAGCAACGACAGAGAGGAACTGACCAACCCCGAGAGACCGAGCCGACAGACAAATAGCGCGAGAGAGAGAGAGAGAAAGAGAGGAGAGAGAGAGAGAGAGAGGAGAGAGGAGAGAGAGAAGCACTCGATTTTTTAGTAGCAGCGTTTATTTATAGCTCCGCCACCCGACCGAAGAAACCGACGCGAGCTTGTAGGGGGGCGGTCAATGACAACGACAGAGAGGACAAAGGCAGAGGCGGAGAGGGGGTGGGGGGGGGGGGGGAGGGGACATAGATGAGAGGCCGAAAGAAAGATGAGAGGGAAAAAACAAGGATATAGCCTTCAGACAGGGAAGGAGATCAATATAGAGCCAGAGCGTATGATGGCAGCAAGCAGTCACAGCAAGCAGTAGGGCCGCCACTGTTTGGGTTCTCTCTGTCTGTCCCTCTGTCCTGGTTTGTCTGTTCGCCCCACTCTGTCCTGACTCTCTCCCCCTCTCTCTCTCTCACCCACTTAATCTCTCTCTCCTCTGTCTCTCGCTCTCTTTCCTCTCTCTTCTATCTCCTTACCTCTTTCTCACAATCTCCTCTCATTCACTCTCCTCTCTCTCTTCTTACCACAGCTCCCTTCCTCTCTCTCTCTCTCTCTCTCTCTCTCTCTCTCTCTCACTCCTCCTCAGGCTGACCCTCTTCGTTCTACTCTCTCTCATCTCTCTCAAAAGCTGACTTAGTTTTTCTCTCTCACTCTCACACTCTCTCTCTCTCTGTCGTCCTTCTCCTCTCACTTCCTCCCTGCTCTCTCTCTCGTCCTCTCTCGTCGGCTCCTCTTCCCTCCGGGGCGTCTCCTCTCATAAGGGCTCTCCCTCCAGTCGTACATCCCCTCTCTCGTTCCTCTGCTCCCTCTTCGGCATCCCATCGGCTCCCGCCATGCCCCCTCTCCCTCCCTCCCTTTCCCTTCTCTGCCCTCTCCTGCCCTTCCCCTGACGGCCATCCCTCCCTCTCCTTTCGATCAATCCCCTCCTTCTCCTCTCTCCTCTCCTCCTTCTCTCTCTCCTCTCTCTCTCGGTCTCCTCTCGTCTCGGTCCTGAAGCTTACTGGCGCACCTGCACAATCTAGACCGAAAGATCTCGGAAGCAATACCTGACCCTCGATCATCATTAGACAACGCCAAGACGCTCAGTCCCTCTCTCTCTCTTCTCTCATCCCCCGTCTCTCGTCTCTCTTCTGTCTCTCTCTCTCTCTTTGACAACAACTCTTCTCTTTCTCTCTGTCTCTCTGTTTGTCTCTCTGTCTGCTCCCCCCCCCCCCCCACCCCCTTCCTTCTCCCTGTAGCTACTAGCTCTTTGCGGGGCGATGGAGGCGAAGGTGAAGCGGAGAGACAGACGGGCACTGAGCTGGAACCACTGAGGTCCATCGTACTTACTGCCGGTCAGTCTGACGGCTGGCACTCCAACCACTGACCCAACCACAGCTCAACCTGGGGGTTTTAGTCCGCCTGTTCCACCACACAGCATTTTAAACCCATCGCACAACAAGATGTATGCATCCTCTTTTTCTTGAAAAGGGGTGTGTGTGTGTGTGTGTGTGTGTGTGGGGGGGGGGGGGGGGGGGGGGTGATATATGTTTATAAATCCTGCAAAACTTCTCAGAGAAACTGGATTGAACTGAAGTAGTTTTTTTATTTTATTTTACATTACATCTCCAGCATGACGTTTGAAAGGAACGAGTTGAACCGAGGGTTTTTGTTTTCGTTTTGTTTTATTATGTGTGTGTGTGTGTGTGTGTGTGTGTGTGTGTGTGTGTGTGTGTGTGTGTGTGTGTGTGTGTGTGTGTGTGTGTGTGTTGTTTTTTAAGAGGAGGGCGGTAGGAGGGTGGGGGGGGAGGAAGGGGCGCAGAGACGTTCCGAATAAACAACATTATGAGTCAAACTGAACGCAAACAATGTGGCGTGTGTCTGTGTTGTTTTGGGGCAGAGGATGGGTGAGTAGGGGGTGAATATAAGGGGGGTGGAGGGGAGGGTGGTGGGGAGGGGGGGTGGGCGGTAGTGCGGGGGCGGCTTCGACCATACGATAACGCTGTGTTCTTCTGACAATTCCGTGAAACAGCAGCAAAAGGGCGAAAGTTTTGCTGACGTGACCGTCATGGACACTTTTCACCATCAGAACGAGGTGCAAGCTCTCCAAGGGAGCGTACTCTCTATGTCCTTGGCCGCACTGTTTTCATCAAGCCAATGTTTTTGGGCTCCTTGATGAGTCAGTGATGGACAAGTCTTCTCTCTTCTAGGGGGGAGGGGGGGGGAAGGGAAGATTCAAGTCTTGTGAGACTGATGGACAGCTTGAAATGTTGTTCTTTCCAGCCCGACGTCTAATTACCAGAACGTGATGAGACTCGGCAAAATAACACAACACGTGTTTCACGCCCTTGTCAGACTTTTATTTTCTCTACGTCTTTGTTGAGCTTCAAAGGGTACTATATACACCTGTTTCTACGTAATTCAACACAGTGCCATCATGTGTTAATGGGAAACATGTCAGGAACGAAGGAAGCTAAAGGAGGAAGATATACATGAAAAAGAAAGACAAGAGAATATAATAGAAAAAAAGGAGTAACACAAAATGTGCATGTAGAACACCAACAGAGAAAACGCTGGGGAGAGAGGGAGAATAAGAGAAAGGAGAGTTTAGAAGGACACAGACAGACAGAGAGACAGAGAGAGCGTGCCTGAGAGAGAGAGAGAGAGAGAGAGAGAGAGAGAGGAGAGAGAGAGACAGACAGAAAGAAAGACAGACAGACACAGAGACAGACAGACACTCAGACAGACAGAGGGTGTGGGTGGAGGGAGGGAAGCAGAAGGCAAGGAGGAATGTACAGAGAGAGAGAGAGAGAGAGAGAGAGAGAGAGAGAGAGAGAGAGGAGAGAGGCTTACTTTTCCGCATGTGAATGCTTTAAAACTGTCCAACACACTGGTTGAACAATCATGATGATTCATCTGCTGATGTCCACTTCCTCCCACGTACTGCATTGTCTGTATCATGTCATATTCAATGTTTACGCATTATTAACTTTTGTGGTGTGGTTCATATTGAATGCTGCTCATATCCTTTCATAAAGGGCGAAGTTTGAATAAATCGCTCTCTCTCTCTCTCTCTGTGTGTGTGTGTGTGTGTGTGGTGTGTGTGTGTGTGTGTGTGTGTGTGGGTGTGTGTGTGTGTGTGTGTGAGTGAGTGAGTAAGTGTGTGTATGTATGGGTGTGAGCGCGCGTGAGTGTGTATGTGTCCCTCCTCTCTCTCTCTCTCTCTCTCTCCTCTCTCTCTCTCTCATCTCCTCTCTCTCTCTCTCTCTCTCCTCTCGCACTGCTTCCATCTGTAATTTTCGTTTTTTTTCTTTTTTTCCCCCCTTCAAACAGAACACAGGTGCTATCCAATAAACACACGGAACGCTATCAAACTTCAGTAGTTCCCAATCATGACACCGCATACCTGCACACCTGGACAACATCAAACGGCATGGATGTCATGTTCCCTATCTGGCCTGCATCATCAGCAAGGTCAACTCTCCCTCTCATAGCAGTGTTCCACATCGGAGTGAAATGCAACATTTCACCATCAATATACACAACAGAATTTTACTAGACACAGATGGTCAAATTTTTTGTTGTTGTTTTGTTTTTGCTTTTTTTTTTTTTTGTACTCCCAGTTTCTTATTGAACAGGTAGTACTTTACAATGGGAACGAAGAAATGCTGTGTGTCTGTCTGTGTGTCTGTCCGTGGTCAAAATGTGTTCCGCTCGCTCCAGACAAAACGTGGGCTGATCTTTCTGAAAATTTGTTAAGTATGTTCATTATGCTTCACGGATGATGCCCGATGTTTTATTTTACCAGAATAGCCGTTACTAAGAGAGAGAGAGAGAGAGAGAGAGAGAGAGAGAGAGAGAAAGAGGAGAGAGAGAGAGAGAGAGAGAGAGAGAGAGAGAGTTAACCGTATGCACACTTTCAGAAATGGCAGCTTATCTCAGTGAACGCATGTTTGATTTGTGACGTTTTTATATTTCGCAATCTATGAAAGTACTGTGTTTTTGACGGATTTTAAAAATAGCTTTAGATCTAATAACTGACTGGTAGATCATGGGTATTTTCATAGTAAACATGCTCTTGACGTGTACACGCGTATTCAAGATATACTGGGAGTACATTTATATGCTTTGCATCTTGTTTTGTGTGTTTGTGTGTGTGTTTTTAAACAAGCACAGAACAATCTAAGAGAGGAATTCCGGAGACTCAAGAAGGTTAGATCAAAATCTCCTTTGGTCAGACTACTACTTTCAGGCAAACGCGTACACAAAGACACATGGACAACGACAACATGACGTGCTAATTTACGTCACTGGTGACGTCATACTGCAGAAACTTTGCTGTATTTTTTGGGGGGAACCAGTTATTAAAAGATCTAAAATCACAGAGAACAATCCTGAATCCGTCGTGGATCCCTCGCCACAGATCTGTCCCTAGATTTGGCAGAGTTTATCCTACGCAAGATTCAGCACTTTGAAAGAAAAAAAGGCACACACATACACGCACACACGCACGAGCCCACCCACCCATACACACACCCACTTACAGACAGACAGACAGACAGTCAGTCAAACCAGCCAGCGGACAGCTAGAGAAAAGCCAGGGTGGCTGGGCGGGAGGCGGCAATAATGATAGATTGTGTGCGACCTGCGGCCTTAACTCTCCTGTACACTGTGGATCTATCGCCGCTGTCAATGCCAGTCTTCCATTACCGCCCACGGTTATCGATCCACCTCAGGAAGCATGGCGCGCACACGGATCCTCACAGCCATCGCCAGGGTCCCCCCCCCCCCCCCCCGCCCCCCCCCCCCCCCCCACACACACACACACACACACACTACACACGTCTCCAGTTCATATACAGAGCGATTTTCAGCCAACGTTTCGCTGTGGATCATGTTTCTGTATGTGTGTGGGTTGTGTGTATGTGGGTGGGGGTAGTGTGTGTGTGCGGGTGTGGGGGGGTGGGGGGGGGTTGAGTGTGTGTGTGTGTTTGTGGAGGGGGGTGGGAGGGAGGGTGGTGAGTGTGTGTGTTGTACGTATGTGTGTATGGGTGGGTGGGCGCGAGTTGTGTGTGTGTGTGTGTTGTGTGTGTGTGTGTGTGTGTGTGTGTGTTTGTGTTTTGGTGTGTGTGTGTGTGTGTGTGTGTGTGTTGTGTGTGGTGTGTGTGGTGTGTGTGTGGTGGGGAAGGGGTGGAGGCAGGGTGTGAGTGTGTGTGTTGTTGGTGGGTAGGCGGGAGTATGGGTGTGCGTTCGTGGCGTGTGTTTTGGTGTGTGTGTGTGTGTGTGTGTGTGTGTCATGTGTGTGTGTGGTTTGTGTGTGTGGGTGTGTGTGTGTTTGTGCGCGCGTTGTGTGTGTATGCGTGTGGTTTAGTGTGTGTGGTGTGTTTGGTGTGTGTGTGTGTGTGGTGTGGGTGTGCTGTGTTTTTGTGTTTGTATGTGTGTTCTCGCGGGTTTTTTTCTTTTATCTTGTGTTTGTGGGTGTGTGTTTGTTTGTGTGAGAGAGGAGAGAGAGCGCGAGGAGAGCGGCGATGAGAGAGAGATAGAGAGAGAGATAGAGAGAGATAGCGCGGGTATGCCGTGTCGCGCACACGTGCACGTTATATGTGTGTGAGGAGAGG
>JADBJO010007727.1:35000-39558 GCA_016801955.1 Conus betulinus | reverse complement strand
GGAGGGAGAGAGAGAGGAGAAGAGAGATCCTCATAGCCATGGCCCCCTAATGAGGGGGGTGTAACACGTTTAAAGCGCACTTATTATAAATGATTTGGCGGAATACAACATGGGGATCAATAGCAAATTCGGTCTCATCCTGTTCCAAGAAGAGACAAATGTCTCTTAGTTTAAGAAAGGGCTTTGCGCAGAAATAATGCAAAAGCCAACTGACCACTCAGCAGAAGATTTGTTTTAAACAAAGATGGCCGTCGACAATATTTGGGCTCAGTTGAAGTTTTCTCTGATGCTTATGGAGAGAGAGAGAGAGAGAGAGAGAGAGATAGAGGAGAGAGAGAGAGAGAGACGAGCAGACAGACAGGACAGACAGACCGCAACGACAGAGGGAAGGGGGGGGGGGGGGGGGGGTTTTAAAGCGAGGGGGGGTTGGAAGTGTGTGTGTGTGGTGGGGGGGGGGGGGGGGGGGGAGAGGGGCAACAGACAAAACAAAGAGGATAGGCAAGGAAACCAATTCTCTGTGAGTAAGACAAGAGACATTTACGGAAGATAAAAATAGACAGCGGGATGGTGAGGGCATGGGAGGTGCTCGGGAGGTAAGGGAGAGGGGGGGGGGGGGGGGGGGGTGGGGGGGGGGATATTAGAACCAAGATGGCGAGCCTGCGAAACACAAGTCATAGTATGGTAAAAAACTATTACCGAAAAAAATAAAAGGAAAAAAAAAAAAAAAAAACAAGAAAAGCAAAAAAGCAAAACACAACAACAAAAAGCTGAAACAAATCTAAACTGATGAGATATTTTGATGCGGCTACAGTGCCGATCAAGCGTGATAAACTGTGAAACCGTCCGAGACCAAGCGTGGCTTTTCACACACACACACACACACACACACACACACACATATATATATATACACACAAACACGCGCGCGCGCGCGCGTGGACACACTCTCCCCCCCTCATCCCCCCGCTCTCTCTCTCTCTCTCTCTCTCTCTCTCTCTCTCTCCTCTCTCTCGTCAACACACACACACACACACACACACACACACACACACACACACACACACACACGCACGCACCACACAATGTCGGTAGCAAACGGTGCAACTGGGGAAATCACTCTAATGGAATTTCGGTGTGCAGTGTTTGCGTCCCTTGCAACGTAAGAGGGTTTAAAAAATCAATTGATGTTGCACAAAGCCCAGTCTATCGCTGCAAAGATCTCCGGGTTAAAGTTCCAGGTCTGCAAACCAAACGGTTTGAGAAACGCATAGTGGGGAAATGTCAAAACTAAGGCATATAAAATCCATCAATTTCTGAACGAAAAAAAAAAAAAACAAAGAAATTTATCATCAATCCGTTCAATCCGTCAAATGGTCCTGAAAAACGAAACCAATACCATAAAAGGCAGAGTCTGCATCGACAATTTTTCCGACATGAAACCCAGCTACAAGGATCCACATTACTTTGTCTTCACGAAACACATTTTGACTCGACAGAGAGAGGGAGAGGAGAGGAGGAGCGAGAGAGGAGGAGAGACAGAGAGAGGACTCAGAGAGAGACAGAGACATAGATAGCGACAGTCATAAATAGCGAGAGAGAGAGAGAGAGAGCGAGAGAGAGAGAGAGAGGGAGGAGAGGAGAGGAGAGAGGAGAGAGAGAGAGAGAGAGAGGAGAGAGAGAGGAGAGGAGAGAGAGAGAGAGGGGAGAGAGAAGAGAGAGAGAGAGAGAGACTCAGGTAACAGAGGCAGAGACATAGCGACAAAGACAGAGAGAGAGAGAGAGAGAGAGCGACAGAGAGCGAGAGAGAGAGAGAGAGAGAGAGAGAGAGAGAGAGAGAGAGACTCAGGTAGACAGAGGCAGAAAAAACATAGCGACAAAGACAGAGAAACAGAGACAGACAGACAGGCAGACAGACAAACAGACAGAGACAGACGACACAAAAGACAAAGACAGACAGACAGACAAGACGGGCAGACAGAGACAGAGACAAAGCTAGAGACAGAAGCTGCTGTGGGGGTGGAGGCAGTGTAGAAGGGGGGTAGGCTGAGAACATTAAGCTGAGAACGAGCAAGAAACTGTCACTGACAACGTCGACAGGAATCGGCCAATACTGGACAACTATAGACCACACAAAGCATTCTTCCTGTTGTGGACAGACACATGGTGTAAAATAATCATGTAGTAAAAATAGATTATATTAAAAAAAACACACAAAAAAAACCAATAATGATACGGACTGGAACAAATCAGTCATGGAGGAAAAGGAGGGCAGGCAAAAAAATTTCTTGTCATGAAGCCATGACTTTTCGAAAACAACTAAAGACAGGGGGGGGGGGGGGGGGGGGGGGGGGGGGGGGGGGGGGGGGGGGGGGGGTTAAAGTGGAAAGCGGGACCCTCAATGTCAAAAGAAAGGTATGAAATCGTACTAACCACGAAACCCTTCACCAGTAGCGTATGGGGGGGGGGGGGGGGGGGGGGGGGGGGGGGGGGGAGCATGGAAATTGCTCGAGGGGAACAGGACTAAGTTGCTGGAGTCGGTTTTCGGCTCTTGAGTGAGGCTCATCAGCACATGTAGCCTGGTTGTGTTAGACAACTTTAGATATCAAACAGAGATAACTTTCTCAAGTCAAGGCAAAATCGCTTGATTATCTCAAAAGCGAGAAATTAAGACCTGGTGCAACAGATACAATACAAGCAACAGGGGACAGTACATGAAATAGTTAATGAACAATTCTCTGAAATTATTATTATTATTAGGAATACTTATACAGCGCCTATCCTCGGCTAGAGACCAAGCTCTTTGCGCTTTACAATCCACACTCGTTTACACCACGGGCTGCCTGCTGGCGCTTCATTCAGTCGTTTCCCGTGTCATCCAGTCACTATCGTTCAATATCGTTCACCCAATTTCCTTACTTTCTTCATTCTTTCCATTTCTCACTCAGGGTGCATGCTATGTGTAACATGTCATCCATACCAACGGCCAAACTGGCCTTCTCTTCCGAAAGTTGGTGATGGGATTTTTACGTGTGTGCAAGATGTTCTGCGTGTATTCACACACGGAACCTGGGTTTATAGCCTCATTGGAAGGACTGAAACAAAATGACCTTGAACTGCACCCATATCACTGAGCCTGCTTACATCTATCCCCAGACCTTTGAGAGCATTGTCACGTTAGCATTGTATGTTTAAAAGAATACTAAAAAAAAACAAAAATCAGTCACTCAAAGCATAAATACTATTATTCCTGAAAGTTGAAAGTTTAATACTCTCTCTCTCTCTCTCTCTCTCTCTCTCTCTCTCTCTCTCTCTCACACACACACACACACACACACACACACACACACACCACCACACACGCACACTTAAACAATCGCCTGCATACATATGCATGCACTCGATGACTCATGCAGGTGGTGCGCACGCGCGCGCGTTCGCACGCGCGCGCATACACACACACACACACACACACACACACACACACAGGTTTCTGACTCTGAAGTGTGTTCTAAGAATACCAGGACTCTAAGAGATGGGTGATGGATCGTGGAATGACAGTTTTCTGGGCTTTGTTTTCGCCGTCGGAGTGCTGTAACGATCAGTGCAGGGAGACAATCACAGCTCTACCACCTTGCCAAGTCAGCCAGCCAAGGGCACATTGCCCGATGGAAAGAACGTGCTGTGAAGAGATACAGCTTGCAAAACACAACTGGGATCATCGGCAGGAAGGGAAATGCTTGAGCGTCTGCCGCATGTTCCAGAAAAAAAGGATGCAGGGAAGGCACGAATGGGCCGACGGTCTGACAAATCACCTCTCCACTCCTCCCGGTTCTCAGACGCTCTGAGGCAGTTGCTGAGTGTGAGGCCAGTCCATGCACTGATGTTGTCCTCCCATCTCTTTTCTCTGTCTTCCTCTCCTTCTGCCTCCTCGCACTGTTCCTGGCAGAATGGTTTTGGGCAAGTCCTGTTGATCTTGATACATGACCATACCATCTAATTGTCCTTCTTTACTCTGTGGACAACAGGTCTTCGTATGGTCCAATGGCTTGCCTTACTCTGGTCCGGACCTCCAAGTTGGTAATGTGGTCTTTGTATGAGATGCCAACGATCTTGCAGAAGCATCGTATCTCTAATGTCTGAATCCATCTCTCAAGTTTCAGCTGTCAGGGGGTCCACGTCTCACAGGCATAGAGAAATATGGCAATGACCATGGAGCGCAAACCGTCTGATCTTGGAAACTGACCAATCATCTCCACTATTTAATAACCCCGAGCACGGTCAGTCACACCGGGGCTGACAATGGCTGAACATTGTGTTAATGCAAAGCCTTTACGTGGATGTAATGGAAGATGGGAATCCCCATTATCACATTTCCACTTAAGGCAGATTTTCCGGCGATAATTCCAGATAGCCTCATTGAAATGTCCTGAATTGTATGCGCATGGATTCCGGAGTTAGTTTACGGACAGCCTCATTCCAAATCTCTCATATTGTACGTGAAGGTGTCTGGTAGTCGTTCAAAAGAGCCTCATCCCATTTCATAACAGGGAGTATATCT
>JADBJO010007727.1:17500-25000 GCA_016801955.1 Conus betulinus | reverse complement strand
TTAAGCGGTGCTCAGTGGTGCCCCGATCCGCCCCAGTATACCCACGATACTATCTTTTTTTTTTTTTTTTTTTTAACTACTTTTTGTTTTGGTCCTCTAACCTCCAATTTTTTGTCTACATTTTTTTTCAAGTTCTGTCATCAACTTCTTCTTCTTCTTCTTGTTTTGTTTGGTGTCCTCCATCCTCCCATTTTCACCCCACTTTTTTTTGTGTAAACTTTATCAACCCTGGTTGTGTTACCGATGGACATTCTCACGTGAACTTAAGTATTTCAGTGCCTGAGACTGAGCGTCTGGGCGTCTAGTGGTTTTTTTTTTTTCAATGTGGTAATGTTTGGCGCAGGACACTATTTGCAATGTCCCCCCTCTGACGGCAACAATGGCTTAGTCATGGAGACAGCATAGAGTGAGCCTCCGTCCGCCACCACATCCATCCAACGACCGTCCACTGGACCTTGCCGATGATGACGACTTTGGCACGAAGTCAGTACGGTCATGAACGTGGAGAACGCGGAGAATCGAAACTGATGTCCTCACGCGAGCACAGCGTGAAGGGCCAGAGACTTCTTGATATTAGCATTGGGGTTGAGGATGATGAAAATGATGCTTTGGACTTCCATCTTGGTCTAAGACGCCTGGTCTAGGACAGAGTGACACGACTGCACTGCACGCTTCTTTCCACACCATACATTTCAGCGTCAACCAGGCGCGGGAGACACAGACACCTGCAGTGTTCGTCCGGAAGTTTTGAGTGACAGCTTTAGCAAAGAATCTGTTTAGTGGGTGACACTCTACCGAGTAATTCCAGTCTTCCCAACGGACCTCACAGCACACACTCAGCTCTGGATGGGAGCCGACAGGGGGCGAAGAAACCGGCGAATAAATGCTTGTGGCGAGACTCGAACCCACGATCTCCCGACCTGCAGGCCCGCCACGCTAACCACCGCGCCACGGCAAATTCGTGAACTCTGAATATGTGAATGGTAATATGTATATACTTTTCTTTTTTTAATCATGGGAGAGGACAGGAGGCAGAGGAAAAGGAGGGGTGGGTAACAGTTAAGATTCGTCATCGACAACAGCTTGTGTTGTGACGGTATAGAATGAAACATGCAATGACATAGAATACAAGATAACAGTTCAGGGGTTTCGTGTGGGTGCATTATGATACTACGGTGATTCAACCTTCGGCTTGCCGTTTAATAACCCATTCCCCACAACACACACCAACAGCAGAGCGGGAAGAGAGCTAACGAATGAAGGGAGGTATAAAATGAACGAATTCTGGCTGAGGCAACGCCTGAGCGCGTTCATAAATGAAAAAAAAAAACACACACACAAATAAAAAAACGACGAATGAACGAACGAATGAACGAACGAATGAATGAAGGGATGGATGAATGAATGGTTGACAGAATGAATGAACGAACGAAAGGACTGACGAACGAACGAGTGAAAGAATGGATGGATCGATTAATCAAATAAAGAATGCCAGAGAGAAGAATAAATGAATGAACGCGTTGATGGATGATTTAACGCATGAATAAATGATCGAACAGATGAATCAAATGAAGACATCGACAAACGGTCCATCAAATAAACCCCACCACCATCAGTTTATTACAAAGACACTTCATCATCACCAGCTGACACTGTCATTCCTCAAAACACGCCACGCATAAAACAGCAACACACAAAAAACGGTCACATTCCGTTATTACAGAAATCAAAACAAAACCCAGTTGTGACAAAGGCCAGGGATAAAGAGACTTGCACCAAATGTGTATGTAAAAGAACGACAACAACAAAAAAAAAAGAGAGAAAATCAACAAAAACTGCAGAGGAATCCCATATCTGTATTTCCCAGGGTAAGAAGCCAACATTTCCGAATTCCTTCATACATTCATCTCCTGCCGCCCAAAAGCCATGTATATTCCATAACACGCGGAGAACCAGCAGGCCGCAATGGTGATATATGGATTCTGGACACGGGAAGGGGAACACCCAAGGGAGGAGAGAGGGAGGGAAAGAGAAGAGAGACAGACAGACAGACAGACAGAGGCAGACAGAAAGGCAGACAGAAAGACAGACAGAAAGACAGAGACAGAGAGAGACAGACGGACAGACAGAGACAGACACACGCACAGAGACAGACAGACAGGCAGACAGAGACAGACAGACAGAAAGACAGACAGGCAAACAGAACAGACAGACTCAGAGACAGAAAGACACAGAGAGAGAGAGAGAGAGAGAGAGAGAGAGAGAGAGACAGACAGACAGACAAAGAGAGAGAGAGACAGACAGTCAGACAGAGAGAGAGAGAGAGACAGAGAAAGAGACAAAGAGAGAGAGAGACAGAGAGAGACAAAGTCAGAGACAGGCAGACAGAGAGAGAGAGAGAAGAGAGGCAGACAGACAGACAGACAGAGAGACAGAGACAGAGAGAAAAAAAAAACCCCCAGAGAGATAGAGAGAGAGAGAGAGAGAGACAGACAGACAGACAGATAGACAGAGACAGACAGACGGACAGAGAGACAGGCAGGAGAGAGAGAGAGAGAGAGAGAGAGAGACAGACAGACAGACAGACAGACAGACAGACAGACAGAGAGAGAGAGAGAGAGAGACCCCCATCCCTATTCTCCACATACCCCTTCAAACCAACCACACCATCGGCCGGCCAACCCTCGCTCCCCACCCTCTCGTCCCCCACACTCTCCCATCCCCATCCAACCCCACCCCCCATCCCACCCCCTGCACTCCCATCCCCTTTCTCCACCCCAGCTTCCCCCCACCCCACCCCCACCCTTTCACAAAGGGAGGGGCAATAAATACGTCGTGTGTTGTACGACACCCCCCCCCCCCCCCCCCCCCGGGAGGTAGGAGGTGGAGGGGGGGGGGGGGGGCCGATCCGAAATACGCCTTCCCGGCAACATTTCAGGACAAATCCTCTACTAGGTCGCCTGGGACGGGCGCGTGAAGAGGAGAACAATTACATCATAAACAGAGCGTGGAGTTTAACGCGCACACAGGGAGGTCGGGGAGTGGGTGAGGGGGAGGGCATCCGAAATACGCCTTCCCGGCAACATTTCAGGACAAATCCTCTACTAGGTCGCCTAGGACGGGGCACGGGAATAACAGACCAATAACATCATAAACAGAGCGTGGAGTTAAACACACCACAGGGAGGTCGGGGGAGGGGGGGGGGAGGGGGGGGACGGGGGCGGGGAGTTGCATGCAAGCGAGCATATAATATGCACGTAGACACGCACGCGGGCATGCAAGCGTGGATCCGCGGGTCCGCTAGTGCGGCTTGGGTTTTATAACGTATGTCGTCACTTATCAAAGAAGAGAACTGTCCGTGTGTCGGACTCTCTGCCTGCCTGTCGGTCTGTCTGTCTGTCTCTGTCTGTCTGTTCATCTGTCTGTCTGTCTGTCTCTCTCTCTCTCTGATCTCTCTCTTTCCCTCTCTCTCTGTGATCTCTCTCTCTCTCTCTCTCTCTCTCTCTCTCTCTCTCTCTCTCTTTCTTTCTCTCTCTCTCTCTCTCTCTCTCTCTCTCTCACACACACACACACACACACACACACACACACACACGGTGTGCGTGCGCGTGCGTGCGTGCATGCGTGTGTGTGCATTTTGCTTGTGTGTGTGTGTGTGTGTGTGTGTGTGTGTGTGTGTGTGTGTGTGTGTGTGTGTGTGTTTATGCGCAGCCAGGCCATCCCTGGCTGTTTGTCACCTCATAATCCCTCCAGAGCACTCTGTGCGTTGTCTGCTACGTTCTTTCGTGACGGACTGACGAGTGCAGAGCCATTCGTCGGACTTTAGGCTGGTCCAGGTCCTCATATCAACCAGTCGATGAACCCGTTCCATTCCGTACGAGCGCGTAGACGTATACTATACCTTTCCATACCTATTAGTCCGCCTGATCCTATCTATCCCCTTAGGAAAAATGTCGCCTCACCCAAAATTACTCCCCTGGTGCTTTTCATACTCTCCGCATTATGCTCCCAATCCTCCTCTCTCTGTCTCTCTCTTTATCTGTCTCTGAGAGAGAGAGAGAGAGAGAGAGAGAGAGAGAGAGAGAGAGAGAGAGAGAGAGGGAGAGAATGAGTATGCGATCTAAACATAATATACACCATATCTTTTTTCTTCTCTTCTTAAACCAATCTCGTCTCGTCTCGACTACCATGCCGATATGCCGCGAGAGAGAAACTTATAATGACTGTATTGACTGAGAAAAAAATGCTATCACTACTGTTCATTATATTTAGTCCTATGTTTTTTGTGCCCAGTTATTTACACAAAGTTTTCATGTTTGTATTTAGACTCTGTTGAGCATGTCCATACTTTTTTTTTTTTTTCTGTCCCAACCTCTGCGCCACCTCAGAGGCAGTGCACCCACGCCGCTCATTCCGACACCCCGTCCACAGCCACATTTCGGTCGGCCCCGCCGCAGCCCCAGCACCGGCAATCCACAGGGAGCAGTCAATGTCAAGTCGTCAAGAGGCAACCCACCGGAGGAGACACTGCACTGCACTGCTGCAGAGTCACTTCGGTGGTGTTCAGCCTACTGACGGCATTAATTGCATAGTCTCGGAGCCGGCGTGAGTGAGCTCTCCCTCCGGAGGGCGCCACCACGTCCGTCCAACGACAGCCTCCATGGACTCGCCGATACCGGTGACACCGACGGAACCAAACCAAAGCCACAGACATGGAGAGGACATCGAAATTGAGGTCACCATGAGAGCAGGGCATGAAGGGCCACAGAATTTGAGACTTTTTTTATGCTGATCGATGAGAATGAGGATGATTAAGATGATGCTACGGATTTCCATTTCGGTCTGAGACTACATGACAGGGCTGTACTCTACGCTTCCTTTCATAATATATCCCGGCGTCAACCAGGCCCGAGAGATACAGGCACCTGCAGTGTTGGTCAGGAAATTTGAGCAACACTCTCAGAAACGCAACCATTAAGTGGATGAAACTCGACTGTGTGGTCCCAGTCTTCCCAACTGAGTTCCGCAGCAAACTCAACTCTGGGTAGGAGCCGTCGGGGCAGAAAAACCCACATGCCTCTGATGGGATTCGAACCCCACGACCTCCCAGCCGGGAGTCCGCGACGCTAACCACTTCGCCACGGCAGCTGGTGAGCATGTCAATTCTACTTTGCATTTAAATATTGCTTTATATTTCAACAGTGCTTTGTATTTTAACCATTTTTTTTTTGTCGTTCCTGGACTCAGCTCTGGCTTTCAATCTGATGTCTGGCTTTGTATTCAAACTCTTCTTAACACTCAGTAAGGTCAGGTCTGCCTTTCAAATCCGCTTTGTATTCAAAGGCGAATTCGTAGTAGTGTGTTACGTAGTGTCATTGGTAGTCTATTATGCAATTCATCTCTACGGAAATCGTTGCCTTTGTGTGGTAAAAATACAGTGCTTTGCTTCTGGCTGTAAGACATTTAGTTTGTCTCTGTATAATTCATTGAATTAATCCGTTACAACCGTTTTAACATCTGTCCAAACAACTTCAAGAATTCCACTGTAATGCCTTCATTCCCTGATGCTTATACACTCTCCATTTGTCTTAATGCTAATCCTGTCTCTCTCTTTCGTTTTTCCAGCTTTCACAGGCTGCAGACTCTCTTTCATCTCTCTCTCTCTGTAAAATCTACATTTTTCTAATCGCTGATTTTCTTTGTTTGTTTGTATCACGTTTTCGTCATTCACATACAAGAATAAAAACTGCTGTGTAGAATTGTGTTTGTTCTTCGAAGAGTTCAGATTGTTCTCAACGATTTCACCATTTTTCCTTTTGTAGTTGCGTTACAGACTGATTCTCAGCGATTTTATCATTTTTTCCCTTTTGGAGTGGCGTTATTACGCTCTTCTTATCCCGAGCCTTTTCTACATCTAGAAAACAAAGTATTTTGTATAATTTTCTTCCTCCTCTACACATTTGACCTTTGCCCTAGCTGATGCTTCCTTTGCTCTTTCAAATGACAGATATTTCTTGCTTTCTCTCTTTTTTTCTTTTTCTTTCTGTTTTTTTTTTTTTCAGTTTAACTAGCATCATTTCGTCGTGGATGTTTTTCATCATGGGATTGTTTTGCACTTTACTGGTCTATGGCGAGAAGGTTTTCTTGTGTAAGCCTAAAAGTTCGTTTCGTTTAATTCTGGGCTCTGAACTTCCTGTTTTCAATACACTTTTTTCTTCTTCGTTTCACTTTACACCAGTCCCACTGATCAAGAGTTTTTTTTTTTTCTATTTCAAAGCATCTGTTTACATTCACTTACCCACTTTTCTAACTGTTCATTTATTTTTTTGACAAAAAAAAAAAAAAAAAAAGAAACTGTGTCTCACTTTTGACACAAAGTGCCTACGTAAAACCTTGGGCATCAAATGATCAGGGAGAGGTCCAAACAGCTCTCAGTGTCAACCATCATCTGCAGACGGCGCCTCCGCAGGCTGAGTCGTCTTAAGAGTACCTTCATCAAGCCCTGCAAACCAGGCCATTAAATGGACCCCAGCAGGCCAGAGAAAAAGAGGACGACCCAGGATGAGCTGGCGACAGACAATGGAGAGAGACCTCAGACTCGTTGACAGAGGATGGAGTGACACTAGCAAACTGGCTGAGGACCGTGCACAGTGGAGCGCCTTGACTGCCTCATGCGTCGCAAGACGCGGGAGCATCTAAGTAATTAAGTCCCGCAAATAGCTTCGATGAAAGCGCCAGTACCCTGACCCTTTTACAAGTTTACAAGTATTTATTTCTGTACTAACTGCCCTGAGATCTGCGATAGCTACAGATGGTGTATTGCATGAAACGCATTCATCAATTATTTCTTGACCTGCACAACAAAACTCAAGTCGCCGACCTACAAAAGGATTCTGTCTCCACCAGGTGTGCTTACTGTCTTTCCCATGAAAGACTTTCCATTTCCAGAGATCCTTTACTTCGGTATCGGACACCATTTCTTTACACTCACTACTTTCTTTCTTCTTCTTTTTTCTTTTTTTAAAGTATGGACCACCCGATGTTATGTCAAGGTTACTGCACCTGACAGAGTTAAAATCTCCACACGCACAACACACTTTTCGACTTGTAGTCTGAGAAAACATTTTGTGTCTGGAGAATTTACGCTTCCCTTTTGTTTCATTTTTGGGCATATAAACATTAACCAATGCGAGCTCTACTTCCTCTGTTTTCAACACCATAACAGGAATTTCGTAATTTTTTTTTTTCTACAAGTTCAGCTTTTTAATTGATGGGAATCAAATTTCCTGACCATCACTGCGGGTGTCTGTATGTCTCGGGTCTGGTTGACACACTGGAATATATAATGAAACTAAGCGTGAAATATAAACCTGTCACGCAGCCTCAGACCAAAACAGAACCCCACAGCATCATTTTCATCATCCTCATCCTCATTCATCAGCAGTACAAAAAAAGTCACACATTCTCTGGCCCTTCATGCTCTGCTCTCATGGTGACGTC
>JADBJO010007727.1:10000-12500 GCA_016801955.1 Conus betulinus | reverse complement strand
GATACAGAAACGTGTGATAATCTTATTTGTCACCTCTGCCCTTGACCTCCTCAACCCTACCCCCAACTGAAATCCTTGCGCACCCGCCATCTCATGTTTGTGACATATTTCTGCATTTCTCAATGACTCAAAAGAGTTAACGAGAATAAATGATTGTTCCTTGTTCGTTACCCCCCCCCCCCCCCCCCCCATCGTCTACCCCTGTCTACCCCCTGGAAATGTGTGTGAGCTGAGACGATGGTTGTCAGTGAGGTAGGTAACACGCTCGCTGGGCTGAGCAGCGAAGCACGAAACGCTGGCTTTGTGGTCACACGCCACTATTAGGATGTTGCGCTAAAACACTATAGGATACATGTGGTCCATGTAAGCCTTTTGAGGCCTGCCATAAATTTGAGCCAGCATTTAATGTTAAACTGATCATTGATCAAAAGCACAACTCTCCTTACCAATTATCCCCCCCCCCCCCCCCCCTTTTTTTGGGGGGGGGGGGGGGGTGGGGGGTCTTCACCGATGGCATCACAAACAGTCTTCCCCTTAGTTGACGTCACATCTCAGGCCTTTGGCACTCACCCGTGACGCCATCTCTGCACCGGCTCCAAGCGCTTCCAAAATAACCCCACTCCTTTGACTTTTCAATCTGTCTGCTTGGAAGCCATCTAGCTTGTACCTGGACGGCCTTGTGAAAGAACACGCGGAGAATTCACTTCGAGACGTACTGAATAATCCTCAAACCCACTTCAGTCGACAAAATACTCTGGCTTCTGAAGCCAGGCCTTGGCGCATTCCTTTTCCGCTGCGCAGCCTTGTGGGCCTGGGTCGAGCGGACAGACATCGGCAGACACAGTGGCCGGCGTTCTGTGGACGTAACTACGAAGGTTTCTGGCACTGATTGACCGGTTCCAGACCTGCCGCCTGACACCGGCTCCCTTTGTCTACAGGCTAATGATGCCAGTGCCGGCAGACAGGATGGAGGGAAGACAGACACCGGGCGACGTGGTGGAAGATGACCCACGAAGCGGCCATTAACGGTTGACTGATGACCTCACTGACACCTCGTGACCCCTGGGGGGGAACCAACCTTCCCGTCTCCTTCCGCGCCACGTCTCTCTGTCTGTCTGTCTGTTTTGTCTGACTGTCTGTCTGTCTCTCTTTCTCACGCTCTCTCTGTCTGGATATCTGTCTGTCTGTCTGTCTGTCTCTTTCTCGCTCGCTGTCTCTCGCTCTCTCTCTCTCCCCCTCCCCCCCACCCCCCTGTCCCTGTGTCTGTCTCTGTCTACCTCCCACATCTCTTTCTCACTCTCTTTCTCTTCTCCCCCCCCCCCCTCTCTCTCTTCTCTGTCTCTCTCTTCTCTCCCTTACCTCCTCTTCCTTCTCTCTTTCTCTCGACCCTCCCTGTTTCTTCTTTTTTTCTCTATTCTTCTCTCTTGTCTGTCTGTCTATCCTCCTCCCTCTCCTTCACACACACACACACACACACACACACACACACACACACACACACACACACACACGCACGCACGCATATATACGCATATATATACATATATATATATATGTTTTGTCTCTTTTTGTCTCTGTCTCTCAATCTCTTTGTCTCTGTCTCTCTCTCTGTCTCTTTCTCTGTCTCTTTCTCTGTCTCTCTGTCTGTCTGTCTCTCTCTCTCTCTCTCTCTCTCTCTCTCTCTCTCTCTCTCTCTCTCTCTCGTCTCTCTCTCTCGGTCGCAGTCTGTCCTGCGGCTCTTTTTGACATGTCCTCTGTTCTTCCATGTTTTTTTTTTCCTCTCTCTCTCCTCTTCTCTCTCTCTCTCTCTCTCTCTCTCTCTCTCTAGTGGACAGCAGACAAGGAGGGAAGGAAGGCAGTTGCTGCCATGCAGGTGGCGGCCATCGATTTCTGATCTGATGATCTGACAGCACAGCCTCTCGCTGTATCCCCTTTCCCCTTCATTTCTTCCTCAGCTACCCCCCCCCCCCCCCCCCCCCCACACACACACGCAAGAGTGTGCGCGCAAGCACGCACACATACACATATACGCGCGCGCGCACACACACACACACGCGCGCACGCACACACGCACACACGCACCTTAGGCACACACCGCACGCATACATCCACCCCCTCCACACACCCGCACACACACACACACACACACACACACACACAGAGTAACTCTCACACCCGCTCGCGCACGCCGCTCGCGCGCACACACACACACACACACACACACACACACACACACACACACCACACGCACGCGCACGCACGCACGCACGCACACACACACACACACACACACACACACACACACACACACACACACACACCCACACACACACACACACACTCACACACCATGTGAAAACCACGCACTCAAGACAACAGGGAGAATAGGAGAGACGGAGGAGGGGACAGACGGAGGAGAGTGAAGAGGTCACAGACATCACACACGATGCAACAGCAATGACAGCAAAGTACAGTTCTAAACAGAAGTGAGTCTGGGCCA
>JADBJO010007727.1:0-2500 GCA_016801955.1 Conus betulinus | reverse complement strand
ACAATTTAAAATGTCATCCAGTAGTATGCAACTGCCTCCTGTCCGACGTCACACGAACGTTGTCGTGCAGTCAAGTTGGTCGACTCCTGACTCCGAACTGTTCCGACAGTGGAACCATCAGTCTCTCTCTTTTAGTCATCGATGTACATTCCAGAACACAGCACAGCCATACTTGCAGGACGCAGGCGAAACGTCGTCCACTGCCGCCACCCTGACAAAGAGCTGATGTTTAGCTGTGGCCCATGAACAATCTGTGACACAGGGACGGTTGGAGACCTCAGCGAAGCACAGAGATGGGGGGAGACCCCGGCAAAACACACAGAGATGGGGGGTGGGAGGGAGGGGGGGGGGGGGGGGTGGAGGGGGGCTCAGAGCAAAAAACAGAAGATGGGAGGGACTCCAGCGAAACAGAGATGGGCGGAGACTCCAGCCAGAAAACACAGAGATGGGGGGAGATTCCAGCGAAAACACAGAGATGAGGGGGAGACTCCAACGAAACACAGAGATGGACGGAGACCCCGGCGAAACAGAGATGGGCGGAGACTCCAGGCGAAGTGCAGAGATGATAGGAGACTCCAGCGAAGCACCCCAGAGATGGGGAGAGACTCCAGCGAAGCATCCAGAGATGGTAGGAGACTCCAGCGAAGTGCAGAGATGGGGGGAGACTCCAGCGAAGCACCAGAGATGGGGGAGACTCCAGCGAAGCACCCAGAGATGGGGGAGACTCCAGCGAAGCACCAGAGATGGTAGGAGACTCCAGCGAAGTGCAGAGATGAGGGGGGAGACTCTAGCAGAGCACCAGAGATGGGGGAGACTCCAGCAAAGCACCCAGAGATGGGGGAGACTCCAGCGAAGCTCCAGAGATGGGGGAGACTCCAGTGAAGCACCCAGAGATGGGGGAGACTCCAGCGAAGCACCCAGAGATGGGGGGGAGAGGACTCAATCGAAGCACCCAGATGGGGGAGACTCCAGTGAAGCACCCAGAGATGGGGAGACTCCAGTGAAGCACCCAGAGATGGGGGGAAGACTCCCAGTGAAGCACCCAGAGATGGGGAGGACTCCAGTAAAGCACCCAGAGATGGGGAGACTGCAGTGAAGCACCCAGAGATGGGGAGACTCCAGTGAAGCACCCAGAGACTCTCCAGTGAAGCACCCAGAGATGGGGAGAGACTCCAGTGAAGCACCCAGAGATGGGGGAGAGACTCAGTGAAGCACCCAGAGATGGGGAGACTCCAGTGAAGCATCCAGAGATGGGGAGAGACTCCAGTGAAGCATCCAGAGATGGGGAGACTCCAGTGAAGCATCCCAGAGATGGGGAGACTCCAGTGAAGCACCCAGAGATGGGGAGACTCCAGTGAAGCATCCAGAGATGGGGAGACTCCAGTGAAGCACCCAGAGATGGGGAGACTCCAGTGAAGCACCCAGAGATGGGGGAAGACTCCAGCGAAGCACTCAGAGATGGGGAGACTCCAGTGAAGCACCCAGAGATGGGGAGAGACTCCAGCGAAGCACCCAGAGATGGGGAGAGAGACTCCAGTGAAGCACCCAGAGAGGGGGGGAGAGACTCCAGTGAAGCACCCAGAGATGGGGGAGAGAGACTCCAGTGAAGCACCCAGAGATGGGGGAGAGACTCCAGTGAAGCACCCAGAGATGGGGGGAGACTCCAGTGAAGCACCGAGAGATGGGGGAGAGGGGGGGAGACCTCAATCAAGCACCCAGAGATGGGCCAACCCGATCTGAACAAGTGGAAATTCTGTACTGCCTGCACTGCCAGCACACAGAGACAGCGATTGCCAGGAATACCATGGGCACCAGACCCTACGAGGACATTCACATCACTAGCTCTCAGCCTACACACCTACACCAGCCCAAATACTGGGACTTGCTTAAGTAAGCAGGCAAAGTTAGGCCACAGACGCCCTAAACACAAAGCACAAGTTGATTCCACACCAAACAACTTCACTTTTCGATTTCTGTTCAAAACAAGAATCTCCCCCGTAAACATCGACGCTGATTGGCCCTCTCTAACCTCGTGAACTTACTACGTCATCTCACTCCTTCTCCTTACCTCATACAGCCCGATACGATATTGCTTCTGCATACATCTCACATGATTTTACAAATCGATATGGCTGTACAACCTGTCCACCCCTAACACTCCCCTACCACCTGTCAGCGACAGCTGCCTGGTGAAAGATTTCCTTTTGCTCCCCCACACAGCAACCATTTAAGACCTGCAACCAGTTGAATAATTTCATACTCAAACTGATCAGGGTCACACACACAACACACACACACACACACACACACACAACACACACACACACACACACACCACACTCCCTCTCTCTCTCTCTCTCACGCACGCACGCACGCCACACACGCACGCACGCACGCACGCACACACACACACACACACACACACACCTACTCACAAATGGACATGTGAGGAGATGGAGATTCTGGAAGAGCCCCTGCTGATTAAAATATGAAATCACAT
>JADBJO010007726.1:95000-97500 GCA_016801955.1 Conus betulinus | reverse complement strand
GTGAATGAATAAATACACACACACACACACGATTCTCCCACCGCACCTCTCTCTCTCTCTCTCTCTCTCTCTCTCTCTCTCTGTGAATAATATTTGCGCCACTGGTTCCGGGGTGCAACGCGAATCCACACACAAAACGTCATACGTTTGGAGATATCAATACATCTAATTAGCCCGTTTTCCCAACCGAGATCCACCCCTCCACTTCTCTCAGAAATCTTCTAAAACGTCGATAGATGGCATTTCTTGTCACGTTAGATGAAGTGAACAAACAGTCCTGGGTCCCTCCGTACATTTCGATCCGCATTGAAATCGAATGGGTTTGACCTTGGGCTGCATACCGTCTTTCCACCAACAATCAGTTTTGCCTAATGTTGCCGACAAACTGACGAACAAACAGACGCAGGTGAAAAAGATATTCCTTCAGGCAGTATTAGCCCACCCCACCCCTTCCTAAAAAAAAAAAAAAAAAAAAAAATCGACTGAGGAATACATTCCACGAGAAAAAGAAATGTGCAAATAACAAATCCATGCTAAATCTTCAAGGTCCGTCCAGCCTAGTGAAGCCTGCAGACCTTAGCAAGTTTTAATGCTTGACGGGCTGAGCAATGATGTTTCAAGAGCGTTGACCAGACCTCTCCTCTATATTGTAAGCGGATAGTTGGCCGATTAGGACAGTGTTCCATTCGCGTTATCTTCCCCTAGCTCGCTCTGCCCAATCACAGTCGCTTGTCGGGATCAGGAGATCACTCCGCGCGCAGCTTACTTCCGTTCCAAAATGGATTCAGGTACCAATTCGATCACATAGTGTAGTTATTGGTTCAAACATGCACAGAAATGGAGAAAAAACACTAAGCACGTGCAAAGCAGAAGCGCTTGAAAATCAGTTAAACGAGTTTAAACTGGCTTTATCAAGCGTTTTGAGACGACCCGAAGGCTTCTTCCGTATATACGACGAAAAAGCTGGGTCAGATACGAAAGTTTACGTACGGATCACGTGCCTACACTGATATTACATTCAGCATTAGTATTTACGTCCGAGAGCTGCTAAAGTTTTGCTTTGATGTGAAGTGGCAATTCTTGTGTTTGAATGGCAGCACTCGTGCATGCTCATTAAACAAGGTTTAAAGATGATATATACCAACGACCAAAGAGTCTTTTCGTGCGCTCTGCGTGGTGTGTGATATATCTGAACACAATAAATACGTCCCAAGTCTGAGAATCGCCATAGAATGTGAAAAGTAAATCATATCATCTTAAGCAGAGAACATTCCAATCTTTAATGTGCTAAAACAACTCCCATATGACCTGTAGTCCTTATTTCATCCAAGAGTAAAATAACATAGTACATTCAACCAGGAATCGGATTGTCTATCCCACGCTTTCTGCTTAGATTTACACACATGCACGCGTACGTATAAGAATACATGTGTGCAATAATTTAAATACGAGTAAATCAGTGTAAATTAATAATTACTCTATCATTACATTATTAATTAAACTTAATGTTTACACACTCACTAACCAACGGAGAGAACATGAGATATATATTACATATATCGTGAGAAGTTCTACTATTTGAAAACCTGCAACATAGCTTTTTTAAACCTAGTACATCATAATCACACTGCCTTACATTCTTATAGTTCGGAGAACGCACGCAATCTGTTCGCACTTGTAATCTCTTGTATTAAATGAAGACATACCACATTCTATGATTTTGTGGCATTCTCACTTCCACAGGTTGCAAAACAGAATCCAACAGCAGCCTAAAGCATCCACCAAAGGGTTGGAAATAAAGTGAAAAGAAAGTGTAGTAAAGCAGTAAGCTGCTGAAAAAAACTAAAATAATCGTGTAAACAGTATAGAATATAGAGATTTGAGGGGGGGGGGGGGGGGGGGGGGGGATCTCTGAGCCTATGCTCTGGGATCCATTAAGGATACAAGGGAGGTAAAGAGGTATCAACAGAGAGGTCAGCCAGGTATACTGTTTAATAGCTCAAGCATTGTCAGTCATAAAAGTGTTGACAGCAGCTAAGATTTGTGCAGAGCAGCCTTTACTTGGAATTCCTAGAAAATGCAATCTCTAACTAACTGACCAAACATTAATATGTTGAACAATTTTGTAGAGGGGGAAACAAGTGCAGGGTATGTTACATGTATAATATGCATATACATATATACATCTCTCTCTGTATACATACATACATACATACATACATACATACATACATACATACATACATACAAACATACATACATACATACATGTTGACAATACTAGAGAGAGAGAGAGAGACAGAGAGACAGAGAGAGAGAGAGACAGAGAGAGAGATTGATATATGGGTCGAGCTACGCGATTCGTCTGGTACTGATGTAAAATTTCTGGCAATTGGTCAACATTTAGAGCGTCATTCACGTGGTTTTGTGCTAGACCATTCTAAAAGGTGCACAGGAAATTAAAAAAAAAAAAATCAAGAACAACAGTATTCAGCTTCAC
>JADBJO010007726.1:77500-85000 GCA_016801955.1 Conus betulinus | reverse complement strand
AAGCAAAGAATGAAAAGGGTAATAAGTTGTGATGCCAATAAGTCTGGTTCTCTTTTAAAATTTACTAGATTTATCTATCTGTTTATTCCCTTGTTTTGAAAAACAAGGGGTATCAGTTCCTTGTGAGTCCAAGACCAATAAATACTTCATGAAATATGGACTTTGTTGTTCAAAATTTCTATATCAGACACATACATTTTCGATAGCATTCCTTTATTTGCATACCACTCGCTAATCCAACTGATAACATTCATAGCAATGTGTTTTGTACTGATTTGAAATCAACTGTCTTGCGCTAACGACATTACTATATTACTGTGAGTCACACATGTTCATTAACTCCTCCACGGAGGTCATGTTTTCACCCGTGTTTGTTGGTTTGTTGTCTGTCAGCAGGATAACGCCATCTCCCTGAATCGATTTTAAACAAACTTGGTGGAACGATGAAACATAGTCTAACAACGAACTGATTAAGTTTCTATTCGGATCCGTAGTCCAAACCCGGATCAGAAAGCAGGCCCAGAATCCGTTCCACCTCATCCGAGGTTGTGCTCATTCCAGCTTCCGGTCCATAGCTACACCCGTCACAGTCCGGCACCGGCTGCCCACAGTGGTAAGTCAACATCAAGTCGATGATGTTCAGGAACAGGATTGCCACAGCCAGCTCTGTGTTCGGGAGACTCGGTGAAAATGTCTGGGAGCGGAGGGGACTAAGCCTTACCACCAAGCTGAAGGTCTACCATGCAGTGGTACTAACCACTCTGCTCTATGCCAGTGGACTATCTACAGCAGACACGCCAAACAGCTTAACCATTTTCACCTCAGCTGTCTCTTCAGACTCCTACACATCAAGTGGCAGGACGAAGTCCCAGACACTGAGGTCTTGGAAAGGGGCAACATCCTCAGCATCTACACTCTCCTTCAGAAATCCCGAGCCAGATGGGCTGGCCACATAGAATGCCAGATAGTCGACTGCCGAAACAGCTGCTGTACGGAATCAGGGCAAGAGCAAAGTTGGGGGGCAGAAGAAACGTTTCAAGGACTGCCTCAAAGTGTCCCTCAAAGGACTGAACATCAGCCTCAACACTTGGGAGTCGCTTGCTCTGGACCGCCCAGCCTGGCGAAGCAGCATCACAAAGGGTGCATGTACACATCAGAGAAGAGACGCACAGCAGAAGCTGAGAGAAAGCGAGCCGCGCGCAAGGCCAGAGCTACCTCCACCTCCATTGTTGCACCCACCCACATGTGTTCCACATGTGGGCGTTTCTTCCGGGCCCAGATTGGCCTCACCAGCTACCTGCGGACCCACACTCAGCGATCCTCCATCTGAGATTGAAGTCATGGTCATCTTCGAAATCGAAGGACGAGCGAATGAATGATGTTCAGTGGTGTCTGTTTCTCTTAAACACATGCAGGATATAACCTACAAAGCTCATTTCTAGCAACAATAAATACTAAGTTGTGGAGATAGTGTGAGTGAGCGTCTCCCTTAGGAGGATGCCTCAATGTCCATCCAGTAAAAGACCGCGTGCACATTTTTTGTGTCTTGACTATCTTTTGGACGACTCAGGGGCTATAGCCTAGTGACGGTGAGAGAGACCCATTAACCGCCGGAAAAGTCTTGCCGACAGCAGGAAATACCATAACCCGAGACCCTCCTCACAGGGCACGAAAGACTTCATGTGGCGGAGGCGTGGCCGTCTTGTGCTGTCTTCACCTGTCAGTGCAAACAAACGAGCCAGGCTGCGGGACGCACACGGTATTTGCTTGACGGTGGCGTCCTTCGGTGGTGGACCCTGCAGTCATGAAATATGGGCTGGTGCACCCATGGGGCCGCTTCCGTGGAGCATTTATGTCCCTTGATGTATTAATGGAATGCCTGTGCGTGCCTACGCCCTATGTGAACATACAGTGCAGGCTTCCAAGGGTGGTGCAGGTTAGCTCCCAGCTGGTTGGTTAGGCAGTTGAGGACTGAACTTCTCTGGGTCCCCCCACTCTCATCTTCGGCCGATTTTTTTTTCGATTGCGATTGCTTGGTTGCAGAGTTAGCGTGAGTGAGCGTTTCCCTGTGGATGACACCCGTTCAGTGATACATCTCAGTGAAGTCGCTGATACCGGCCATCTTTAAAGAAACTGGCTAGGGGTATACACGATACAGAGAGAATTGAACTGAGATCACCATGAGAACTGAGCATGATGGGCCACTGAATTTCAGATTTTTTTTTCTACGATGATCTATGCCGGATGATGAGGATGATGCTACATTTCATTCCGGTCTGGAAGTACTGGACAGGACTGTACGCTCTCTTTCCTAATACATGCTGGCGTCAGCTATGCCCACGAAGCACAGACGCCTGCAATGATTACAGGAAATTTGAACAACACTCTCCCTGAGGCATTCAAAAAGTGGACGAAACTTAACTGTCTGGTTCCAGTCTTCCCTTTGAGCCCATAACACCCTCAAGTCCAGGAGCTGGTCGGTCGGGCCAAAAGCTATCACAAACAAATGACTCTTACGGGAATCAAACCCACGGTATCCAAAGCCCGCAAACCGCTCTTTTTCATGGCGATTAATCCGAGTGCCATTCTAATTACCGGCCCGAAACTCATATTTTTCACCCACGTGTTTGTTTGTCTGTCTGTCCTTCTGAAATATTACTCAAAAACTATGCACCAATCTTTACAAAGTTCAGTGGAGAGGTGGACTGTGCCTCGGAGTCGATTCAGCGAAGTTGTTGCGGGTCCATGGTACAGATCCAAATCAAACTGTGGATACAGGATCCGTTTAGAAAAAAAAATGAAAAGAAGAAAGAAAGAAAGAAAAGAAAAGAAAAAAAAGGGAAAAAAAAAAAAAAAGAATGAACACAAACAACGTGAATTTACTGCTTACAAGTTGAGAAAATCATCTTTCAAGTAATGTATTTTCACGGAATATAAAAAACTTCCTAGTCTAGTTAAAGTTCACATTTTGTATTTTCCTTGCCATATTACAAAAAGGTAAATGGGAAGTAACTCTTTCATTCCGTACTAAGTCGTCCTTCCAGAAGACGAAAAATGATGTGTGGTTAGGGTCCACACTTTCCAAAGTGCCTTTCAATGCAATTTTCAGAACATATGCTGGTAAGCAATCACAATCTTCAACTGGTTGAAGGCGGACATCTAAGAAAGAAAGAAGAGGCACTGAATCAGACTTGTGGCGATGTCCATCTGACCACGGTAATTTTTGGAACATGGTCTGATTAAAACAAACCACCGTGGTGTTTTGAATTAAACTTTTCTTCCTCTCCATCTGTATTCTTACAACATACTGTTAATCGTTTGAGCCAGTTATGGAGGTTTTTTTTTAAAAAATACATAATTCCAGTGAATACATGATACTTCATGATGTGGTTTGCAGCTATCCCAAAATGCAATATAATGTAATTAATTACCCGCTATGTAAGTTTGACTGTATTATTTGGCTGTCCCATTCACACAGCATTGATTTAGATTTTCTGTACATACGAGCTTGGTGCAAGAGATGGTTGGATTCAAAGTACATCAGATGTATGATTCAAATTCACAATGAAATATGATCTTTAGATAAAGATCGGAATCATCATCAATCATTCCACTGTAGGGCACACACACACACACACACACGCACGCACGCACGCACACGCACGCACGCACGCACGCACGCACGCGCACACACACACACACACACACACACACACACACACACACACACACACACACACACACACACACACTATTAGCAACGATATTCGTTTTTTGAATGCTTGTGAAAATTAGCCATCCTGAACCAGTCAAGTCAATTATTTACAGCCTAGCCGACCACAAGCAAAAAAAAAGCGGAGCTACAAGCCTGTTAATAACAGTTTGGCCGTATCCTCAACTACGCTTAATCCTGAAGGTTTTTCTTACAAAGACGAACCAATGAGGGAAAAACCGCCATGTCTGTACTGACGGGAAGACCTCCGCTTCACCAGCCCATAAAACTGTCACGTGACACATTTCTGTCCTGCCCATGTCACCGACTAACCTGATTACTAACATTCTGCAAGCGTGCCATCTGAATTTATGTTGTTAATGACGTCCGCTCCGTTTCTCTTCCCTAGTCCTTAGTCTTCGCTCTCCTCCTCACTTCCCATAAATTTCATGGCAAAACCTGTGGCACACAGAGCGACAAAGCTAAAGGATTCGAGAAGAGCTTAAAGCTGTGTGACTCGTCACTCTCTCTCTCCGGGAGAGTAGTATCGCATCCAGTGGCCATTGCACACTGGCATCTGCCAGGGAGCAGTTATGTCCCTTGAGGTCTTAATCCAAATGCCCGGTACATGCCTGCAGTCGATGTGAATACAGCGCAGGCTTTCCACCGGTGGTGCAGGATTTCTCCCAAATGGCTGGTTTGAAGACAGTAGTTCCCTGTGTTCCTCTCCCACCTTTGGGTCTACCTTTTTCTTTTTCTTGCTCTAGATAATGTTCTTTTGTATTGTGTTCTCTTGCACTGTATTGCATTGTTTTGTACACTGGTGGTGTTTCACTGTGTTGTTTCGTGTTATATTGTATTGTTACTTCATCGTTACAAGAGACTTTCTGCTCTACAGTCGAGCACATCACTATAGCATGATACCACCTCTCTCTGTCTGTCTGACTGTCTCTCTCAGTATATACTCCTATTTTCATATCTACCTATAAACACACACACACACACACACACACACACACACACACACACACACGCGCGCGCGCGCGCCACACAAAACATACAAGCCAAAACAAAATTATCAAAAAAAAAAAAACGTCTGTATTCAGGAAATTAAGAACATGTTGGATTCCTGACGAGTCTTTGCCAAGGGCTTTCAGATTAAGGGTATGACACAGTAAGACAATGGGGGCATACTTTCATGGAATGAGTAACGCGATATCAGAAGTCATGCCTTCGAGCAGTTTAAGAAAAAATATATTCAAAGTGGTGGGAAATAAAATCCCTAATTCCCTTTTTTGCTGTTGCATTCTGTCATAATCTGTATTTTGAACATCTATGCATGACAACATGATAAAATAGATTTTCAAAATACAAAAAAGGAAAGTCTTCGTTTCCATGATGAAACAACGACATTCCCTTCGTTTCAAATTCATGTGCTAATGGTACCCGTTGACCCATTACAGACCAGGCACACAGACAAAAAAGGTCCTCAGGAAAGGATGTTCCAAGCTTGTCCATATGCCCTCGACTGAAAGATAATCGCAACAATTACTCTAGAGATGCAGATACACACATTAACATTTAGAACAAGAAAATGACCTATTTCTTTAGATTGATCATAAACATTGTCATGCTGAACACACAGTCGAACTAATGTAAGTAATCTCGGAATGAAATTTGTAACAATCCCATTCATAATTATGAAAGGTTTGCTAGGCTTGTCTATAAATAAAGAAAATTGTTGCTTTAGGGTAAATCGCGGAAGGGACTGAACTCAGAGGGATTATATTGCTGATCCAGCGCAGGGCTGAGTCCTATAACTGTTGTTGATCTACTTATGTGCCCTGCATCTGTCTGTCCATCTGCCTATCTTCTATCCATCTACTTTTATTTCCTTTAACAACCTGAGGCACTTTTGCCTTGCAATCCCTTTAAATTTGAGGAAGGAATCGTTATAGCCATCGTAGATGAGTTAAGAATACACACACTCATGTCAAAATAATCGTGCTTAAACACATACATATTTGTATCGTTGGGTATAACTGGCATATGTCATAGGATGTGCTATATGTCAAAGAAAGAATGAAAGCTCATTGGCTTCGTTGAACTCAAATGGTTTAGTCTCTTCAGTTCAGGTTTCATTTCTGGGATGGTGAACAGAATGTTTTCATGATGTCAACTTTGTTTACAATTCGTACAACACACACACACACACACACACACACACACACACACACACACACACACACACACACACACGACGAGACGCACGCACGCACAGAGAGAGAGAGAGAGACACACACACAGAGAGAGAGAGAGGAGAGAGAGAGAGAGAGAGAGAGAGAGATACATACATACATACATACATACAGACAGACAGACAGACAGACAGACAGACAGACAGATAGAGGGGAGGGGGGGGTGAGACTATTCGTACACACAATACATTGTCTCAAATGCTAGACACTCGCATCGAACGAAAAGCATCTGTCTTGCCGTCTTGCCTCTGGAGACCCTGGAGAAGAAGAAGAAAAAAAAGAAGAAGAAAAGTGCACAGTTTCGTTCTGTTGATATAATTCACGGGGAAAACTGGGATTAGCCGAGGGCTAAGGGAGGGGAGAGAACGCGGAAGCTATTTCTGTCCGTGGCAGCTGCAGATCGAAAAGACTAACGATGCTTCCCTTTGAAATTTCCCCGAGTATGATTCATGTAGTGAAATAAAAAAAAAAAAAAAAAAAAAAAAAAGGGGGGGGGGGGGGGGGGGGGGGGGGAGGGAGCGAAGGGGTGGGGGTGGGGGGTGTTATGGAGCGGTACAGGGTGGGTGAGGTGTGGGTACGATTAAAAAGAAACAAATACTTGTTTCTTGGGCTTTACGCAGATTTCAATGATTAGCAGGTAAGAGCTGGTTCTGGTCTGTCTTCGAATAGATCAAGAGAGAGAAAAGATCGACTGTGGTACCACAGTATTTAACTGCAGTAGAAGATTCATAAATCAACACGGGTCTCTCTCAAACACTCACTTTTGTTTCTCTCTCCCATCCCCTCAATTCTATTTATATGATAAAATCAATAGTTCAAGAACCGGGGTGTGGCTTACCCAGTCAACAATCATGTAATGTTATAGAATTTTCGAGTATTATGACGTAATCAGCCAATCAAAATGCACGGAACTTCTAGAAGGATGGAAAACAATCACGCACTAAAGCCAATCAGATTCTCGGAGCATTCAAAACAGTTTCTGGAGGCTTGTGGTACTTTTTGCCTTATTCTGGAACTTCGAAAAGACCTTGATGGAAGATAATAACAATAGCCGAAGTGAACTGTTTGTAACAGGGGAGGTGCCCGTGTGTGTGTGTGTGTGTGTGTGTGTGTGTGTGTGTGTGTGTGTGTGTGTACGAGCGCGCGCGCGCGCGCGCGTGTGTGTGTGTGTGTGTAAGGAGAGGGGGGAAGGGGTCAATACCCACATACCACAGGTCGAACGGATCTGGGATCCGCCCACTGATGCAGATCCGGACCACGGATCTTCGTCAAAATGCCAAGGATCGTTCTTGGCTCACGTTCCATCCTTCCACCAAGTTTGGATAAGCCGGTTCAATAGTTGTGTGTAATCTTGCTGAGCAAAGCCTTAATTCGCCCATTGATCCAGATTTGGCCAAGACGAAATCAGTTCCATGTTTTACCAAGTTTCATTAAAATCAGATCAGCTCTTTTTTTAATCTTGCTAAAAGACAAGCAAACTGACAGATGGAAACAGTAACTTTCTTAATGAAGGTATAAAGCAGCCAAAGT